>APFE030663482.1:216446-319479 GCA_000404065.3 Pinus taeda
ACCTAATCACAGTATTCCAGATCTAGCACTTTATCAGATATTCAATAATTCAAAAGATGCCTTGCCAAATGATCTCCTACCTCTTTTATAGCCTTAGGCCTTTCACAATACCACAGACCAAAAACCATAACAATTCAATACCATGGACCCAATACTTGGGATCAACACTTTTGGATGCAATACCATGGACCAAAACCATAGGATAAAAAATTGTCGGACTAATACCATGAACCAACCATACGATTTCCCATGCACGTGCGCTTTTCTCTGCATGAAAGTGCGTGAACTTTTCTCTGCATGAAAGGAACTTTTCTCTGCATGAAAGTGCGTGAACTTTTCTCTTCATGAAAGGAACCTTTCTTTGCATGAAAGTGCATGAACTTTTCTCTGCGTGGAAGGAACTTTTCTCTGCATGAAAGTGCGTGAACTTTTCTCTTCATGAAAGGAACTTTTTCTGCACGAAAGTGCGTGAACTTTTCTCTGCATGAAAGTTCGTGAACTAGAAAATAACTTTGCTGCACTATAATTTATCATCTGAGATGAGTGGGTTGCCATCAAGTACAACATATGTATCATAATGCCAACAATAATATCTAGTGCTGCAACTTTCACCATTAGGTACGTTTAATTAGTATTGCATCTAAGTGAACCAAGATTGAAAATAATGGGCAAAACTAACACTTCATATAAGGCTTCTCTTCCAAAATTTTGTCTTTGGTCACATAATGGTGTTATCTCCCTAGGTAGGGGTGGTTAATAGATGACCTTATTTGGTGCTATCAACCCCTAAGGGGAGATGACATGTCCTTGGTCCACCTTTCAATTGATAGGTTCCATGTGAATAATGATAGAACAAAAAGGAAAAGACTTCATGGCCAAGTGCCAACATCAAAGGAACCAAATCAATGGGGATCCTCATCCTAGGTGTATAGATGTGAGGCAGGAGCATTCATGGATGCCTGATTTACCAACTTAGTCTTTGTTTTTCCACCCCTATTATGCCTTTTACTTTTTCTTGATTCTTCTTTGTATTACTACTCATTGCTCAAAGGCTTATAGTTTGCTTTGTATGATGTATAACATTTTTTCTTGTATAAGCTTGGTAGATCCATTCATTTTCATTAAATATACGCAAGTTACATCCACATATGAATAGCTAGGTGGCCTCAACTCTCTTAAAGGGAAACCAAGTATGTTGGCCACCTAATAGCATGATAATCCATCCAGTAGCAAAAAGCAATAAGTCTTTCTGCCCAAGCTATATAAATTTGTATGTCTTTGCCTTGTCCAAAAACTATTTTCCTATTAACGTAAAAAACAACATTTTGGAAATTAAAAGCTAACCACATATATAGTAATAAAAAACTAAAACTTTAATAGTTGGGTCTTCAGTCTTATGGTCCTCTAGGCACCAATAAGCAAGCAAGACTTAGATCAAATAGCTAAGCCTACTGGCAACCCCCTTCCTCATGGCTTCCTGAAACTCAACATAAATGGAGCTTCAAAAGGGAACCCAAGGGATGCTGGTTACAGAGGAGCCATAAGAGATGCAGAGGGCAACATCCAAGTCATTTTTCACAGTCATTTGGGGAGGGCTACCAACAATATGGTAGAACTCATGGCCATTGAACAAGACTTAGAAATCCTAATAGACTACAATCTCCACAACACAATCATAGAGGAAGAATCAGAATTAATGATTAATTTGGTCAAAAGAATAAGCACTGGCTCAGTACCAGATAAAGTTTCAAGGCACTGACGACTTTCTCAAGTGTTTCATAGAGTTCAATCTCACCTCAGAACACTTAGAACTCTGAGCTTTGTTAATGTGTGCAGAGATGCCAATAGAGTGGCAGACATGCTAACCAATGAAGGAGTGATTTACACAAGAGGACACAAGTGCCTCTTATGGGAGTTTGTTCAGACAAGACAACTGCGCGAGGACTGCAACACTCTGGCGTGTGAAGACAGGGAACATTACCAAAACTCTAAGGGGAAACAACCAGCAGAAATCTCAGATGACGAAAGTCAAGGGCTCAATTTACAGGCAAAATAAGTTTTTGACTTTGCAAAGGAATGAAAGGTAGAGGAGAAAGAAAGTAAAACCTGGAAATGGCTCTAAAACTTCTCCCCAGAATAGGGTGGTTTTGCAGCAGGTACCAGAGTTATCGAAAGCCTGATTATGCCAGAAGTGGTTTCATTGGAAAGCCTCCGATGCCACAAAAGGTGTTACACGTGGCTCCAGGAAGGTAGAGAATACTGCCTTCATCGGGCAGGGATCTCCCACGCATCTCTTCAACCCGATATCCTTTTCAGCCGTCAGATCTAGTGGCAACAGATCTAGGGTTGAGGTTGGTCATGTTTTTTGGTGGTGGGACCATGGCGGTTTAACTACAGTTTCCTAGGTTATCGGGTGTTTGCATTACCATAAGCAGATTTTCAGAAATGCCTCTGATGCCATTGTTCATACAACACGTGGCTCTAGACAAAATGTGAATACCGCCTTCATAGGGTGGGTAATTATCATGCATTTAGACTGGCTGATATCCATTACCGCCGTTGGATCTGGTGGTAGCAGATCTAGGGTTGAGGTTGGTCGAGCTGGTTGGTGGTGGGACCATGGTGGTTTTGCTACAGCCTCTTAGGGTATCGGGAGTCCGCATAACCATGAGCAGATTTTTGGTAAAGCCTCTGATGCCATTGACCATGTGACACGTGGCTCCAGGCATAAAGTGTATACCACCTTCATCGGGCAGGTAATCCTTGTGCATTTAGGCTAGCCGAAATCCCTCACAGCCATTGATTTCTACGGTTGGGAATCGATGGCTCAGATTGACTATGCATGTTCTATCCGAATTTCCAAGGAAGCCACTCCTTCGCTTTGTAGATTGTAAAGTGTGGTGGGCCCGCAGAAGTGTGAGTGAGCATATGGCATATGTCATCATGTATATTATGTATCCTCTTTGTTGCTTTAACTGAATAGAAGGTTTGATTCTTGCTTGAGTAAAAAAAATAAAAAACCGAAACCATCTAGCAGACTACTATTCTCCCTCGGAAGATGCAGACTCTACCAGGGTCGAATCCTTAACATTGGAACTTGGTAGTACTATCTTTGAAAGAGGGCATGAAAGGTGATCCTCAATTTGATGAAGGCATCCATCTTTCTTTTTCAGCTAGAACTGAAGTTTCTGGAAGTCCTGCTTGTAGTTGGGAAAGTTTTGCATTGTTGCTGCCATACTCACTAAGATCTACCCCAAGGCCTTTCTTAGGATACTTTTCATGGTCCAATACAAGTATAAATTCTATTTAAACTGGGTAATGCGCCCTCAAGTATGTCCGGGATCTGGCACCAACGCTCGCCAATCCTTAATCTCAATGTCCATCAATCCCGCCTTGCGGTTCAAATCAGCTTCCCACTCCTCGATTAACAGTCTAATTTCCTCACTGGTCCTTTCACGATATGTTGTGGCCACATCGTTTATGATGTTGTCTACCAGTTTGCGGCCGTGGCCCCTTGTTTTTCCCCCAAACGAGTTGGGTTGCTCCTCTTACATAGTCACCAGGGTTCTCTTGCCGCAACCTCTATCATTCGCAGCTCGCGCCATTTCCATGAGCTCACAGTGCGCAATGAAAAGGTGGGTATGGTGAATTGCTTTTACAAGTGGTGGCCTGAACCCATAAGCTTTTTGCTTCCAGGTGACCCAACCGCCTAGCACACTTGCTATGGGAGAACGAAACAGTAATTTCCATGATGAAATTCGATGAACTTCCTTTGGGCTTATCTCATGCACCCCATCCTTTCCATCTGACCCACACAAAGACTCATCTTCCACAAGCCAAAACCAATTATCAGAGTAATCAGAAGAAGAATTTAAGAGACTGACAAGGCTTACAACATAAGTGCAGTCCTCATACCCAGACCGTCGCATACCTTCACATCTAACCCCGCAAAGACTTCCACAGAGGCAGAAGGCACAAGAATTGGCAAGATAGATAGAGAAAAACTTACGGTGTCGGGGCCAAAAGACATGCAGGGAGCAAAACTTCCACCCATCTCCAAACCCTATGATTATCATACCAAACCAGACAAAGAAGGTCCTAAGGGCTGGGGGCACAAATCCCATATAATTGCATCCGATAAAGAAGAATTTTGAACCTAACAAACACAGAGACCATACCGATCAACATGACATACTACATCAAGGATACAAACACCGACAGCGTCCTGAAACCCAACTTGCTCCCAACCTCAGGCAAGTCAAACCTATGCAGACCCAAATCCCATAACAAGACAAACCGATGCATGGAGGAGAGAGAGAAGAAGCAGGTCACACACCAGTTTACCCTCGTCAAGAGAAGATTAGCCCACCACCTTGCCTGGAGCCATGTCTTTCCTCTACTCTCGGTGTCACCCTTCCATAATCCGCAAATATCATCTCGAGCGTGTAGAGGGTGGTGGGTTTTTTACCCCAAGATCCTTCACATTTAATTATCTTGGTGGGAGTGATATCCAACTCACACCTCGATCAGGGTGATTTATAACAATTATTACCTCCTTATGAATGGGGTAATACAAAACCCATCAAGGGTTGGGACATGCAAACATTCCTTGTCTTCTATGAGATATGGCATGATTAGCTTAGGAACCAGGTGATGGCCATATGAGTGAGCTAGAGCTCATGCTTGGCTTTTTCCCACTTACTAATTTGAATGTCCTAGCCATCTTTTGCATTTTGCATTTTCTTTTGTTTTACTTGTGGCCATCATATACTCTTTTTGTTTCTTTTACCTACATCAAACTCCCAAGGAAAATTTCCAGGGCCTACCCAAACATGAGGATGTGTGGGTGCCAAATTCCATTGAACCAGTGGTTAGTTGAACTCGAAGAATGAAGGTGGAATAGGGGTTTGTAATGTAATATGGAAAGTGGTAAGCATGCAATAGGGAGATATGGGACTACAATATCTCAATCATGGCTTCCCAAGTAGTGCCCCTCCTATTCCCATTAGGCCATTAGGGGAGGTCCATTGGACTAGGATTGAAAATTAAACCCCCATTTAAGGTGAGGGAACAAGATCATGACCAAGACCCTTCTTTCTTCTAAGTTACCCCATAATCCATGTCAAAGGTTCAAATACAAACAAGTATAAGAACCCAATTGCAAAATGAATAAAGTACCTTTTGATCAGAAGCCCGCCTTCTAACATGTGCTCTTGTGAGACGGGCAAGGAAACATATGATTGATGTAGGTGGCATAGATATAAGTGGCACATCATCATCAACTACTAGTGACTATCAGCTACCAACTAAAAGAGATGATAAAGGAAGCATTTCTCCAATGAAATCATGCACTTTAAGTGGATAACACAGTATAATAACATTAATACACCATATCAATAACAAATTATCGACAAATCACATTTGAATAATCTAAAAAATTTAAACTAAACCACTTAAACATCCTAATTTACACAAAATAAATACATAATAAAATCCCTAAATATGATCATACATTACAAACATCTTCCAATAAATAATTACATTAATAAAAGCATCTTCAGCCCAATACATACATATATACATTATTCTATATTATATCATAGAATATACCATGTAGCATATATTAAAATAATGAAGAAAAAATAACCAATCAAACGCAGACATCAATACGATGACACAATACAAATGTGTCCAACCTAGCAAAGAAATTATATTAGCACAACCACGTTATAAAATGTGGTTGATAAACGTCAAATAGCTCATATGAAGCACATTTATCAATTATCAATAATATTAAGAATTAATGTATTATCAATAATATTAATATAATATAAAGACCATATTAATAATAATTTATATTATATTATTACTATATATAAATAATAATAAATAAATAAATAAAGATAATAACAACAATTAGATTAATAATCATTTAATAAATAATAACTAAGTAATTATGAAATAAACATTTAATAAAAATCAAACAACAATCTAAATGTGGTTGATAGGAAATTCAACTTTAAACACTCCACCAGAACATAGTTATTAAACGCTAGTCTCTTTCAAAACACATTGAGGCTGATGACAAAAGTTGCACCAATTCAAATCAACAAGACAATGATCACGCTCATTCACGCTTTCCAACCAATCCCTTCTTGCACTATCTTGCATTTTTGCATAACGTTGAAAAGAAAAAGGCATTGAAATTTGCAAACCATCTATTGTTTTCACTCTTGATATAACTGTAAATGTCAGACCCTAGAGAAGACCCTGTCTCTCTCTGTCTCCAATATCTATAGTGGCTCGTTGCAAGGGAATAATATTAAACCCCAGGGCTAAATATTATAAACCCCAAGGTATAAAAACCCTAAGATAAATATTTTAAACTCTAAAACAAACATGCTTGACCATGATTTACCATCATTGATTTCCATACTAAGACAATGTTTGTCACAATGTGACGTTGGACCATGGTTGACCATGGTTGATTTTCATATTGAGACAATATTTGGCACATTGTGACATGGTCCAGCGTTGACCATGGATGACTATGATTGTAAACCAAAGTGATTTATGTTAAACCCTAGGATAAATATTATAAACCCTATGAATAATATTATACGCTAGGAATATGAACCAAATAAACCCAAGGGATTGGTATTATAAACCAAAGGGATTAATTCTAAAACCCAAAGGTATTATAAACCCAAGGGATTAATATTATAAATGCAAGGTATATAAACCCTAAAGGGATTGATATTATGAACCCAAGGGATTAATATTAAAAACCCAACGAATTGTTAATATAAACCCAAGGGATAAATATTATAAACCAAAGGAATATAAACCCTAAGATAAATAATTATCACAAGGTGAAGTTAGAATATGGTTGACCATGATTGATTTTCATATTAAGATAATGTTTGTCACAATGCGATGTTGGACAATGGCTAACCATCATTGACCATGATCGATCTCCATATTGAGACAATCTTTGTTACAATGCGACACTGGACCATGGTTGACCATGGATGACCATCATTGTGACAATGTGACGTTGGACAAAGAGATTGTCTTTGTCACAATGTGACCATGGTTGACCATGATTGAACCCAAAGGTATTATAAATCCAAGTGAATAATATCAAACCCAAGCGATTAATATTATAAATGCAAGGTATATAAACCCTAAAGGGATTGATATTATAAACCCAATGGATTAATACTAAAAATCCAAGGGATTAAAAGCCCAACAAATTGATAATATAAACACAAGGGAATAATATTAAACCCAAGGGATTAATATTATAAACACAAGGTATATAAACCCTAAGATAAATATTATAAACCCAAGGAATATAAACCCTAACATAAATATTTGTTACAATGCGACATTGGAATATGGTTGGCCATGATTGATTTTCATATCGAGACAAATAAACCCTAAAATAAACATGGTTGACCATGATTTACCATCATTGATTTTCATACTGAGACAATGTTCGTCACAATCTAAAGTTGGACCATGGTTGACCATGGTTGATCATGGTTGATTTTCATATTGAGACAATCTTTGACATATTGTGACATTGGACCATTGTTGACCATGGATTACCATGATTGTAAGCCCAAGGGATTTATATTAAACCCTAGGATTAATATTATAAACCCTATTAAAAATATTGTACCCTAGGAATATGAACCAAATAAACGCAAGGGATTGATATTATAAACCGAAGGGAATAGTAAACTCAATGGATTAATTCTAAAACCTAAGGGAAAAATATTATACCTAAGGGATTAATATTATAAATGCAAGGTATATAAACCCTAAAGGGACTAATATTATAAACCCATTGGAATAATAAACCCAAGGGATTAATACTAAAAACCTAAGGGATTAAAAACCCAACAAATTGATAATATAAACACAATGGAGTGATATTAAACCCAAGAGATTAATATTAGAAGCCAAAGATATATAAACCCTAAGATAAATATTATAAACCCAAGGTAATAATAAACCCAAGGGATTATAAACCCAAGGAATATAAACCCTAAGATAAATATTTGTCACAGTGTGACGTTGGAATATGGTTGACCATGATTCATTTTCATATTGAGACAATGTTTGTGACAATGTGACGTTGGACAATAGTTGACCATCGTTGACCATGGTTGATCTCCATATTGAGACAATATTTTTCACAATGCGATGTCGGACCATGGTTGACCATGGATGACCATGGTTGTGACAATGTGACGTTAGATTAAGGGATAGTCTTTGTCATAATGTGACCATGGTTGACAATGGTTATTGACCATGGTTGACCATGATTGAACACAAAGGTATTATAAACCCAAGAGAATAATATTAAAACCCAAGTGATTAATAATATAAATGCAAGGTATATAAACACTAAAGAGTTTGATATTATAAATCCAAGAGACTAATACTAAAAACCCAACAGATTGATAACATAAACCCAAGGGAATAGTATTAAACCCAAGGGATAAATATTATAAACTCAAGGAATATAAACCTTGAGATAAATATATGTCACAATGCGACATTGGAATATGGTTGGCCATGATTGATTTTCATATTAAGAAAAAAATTGTCGCAATGTGACATTGGACAATGGATGACCATTGTTGACCATGGTTGATCTCCATATTGAAACAATCTATGTCACAATGCGATGTTGGACCATGGTTGACCATGGATGACCATGGTTGTGACAATGTGACATTGGACCAAGAGACAACCTTTGTCACAATGTGACCATGGTTGACCATGTTTGAACATGGTTGAGACAACTTTTGTCACAATGCGATGTTGGAACATGGTTGACCATGGTTAATTTTCATATTGGGACAATGATTGTCACAATGTGACATTGGTTGATTTTCATACTAAGAATTTTTTTTATCGCAATGTGGTGTTGGACCATGGTTGACCATGATTATAAACTCAATGGATTTATATTAAATTTAAGATTAATATTATAAACTCTATGAATAATATTATAAGCCTAGGAATACAAAGTCTTAAGATTAATAAACATTATAAATTATCATTTTATAGGCTTTTTTACTTGAAAAAAAAAAATATATATATATATATATATATATAGTTATATATATATAATTGCAAAATCTTAATATATAATATATTTTGCAAAATCTTAAAAACAAAATGAATGATAAATAATTATTAAAAAATAAATAAATTTATATAAAAAATGAAATGAAATGAAATAAACATTTGTATTATTCATAAATTGAATTTATTATAATCTCATTTTGAATAATTAAATTTTTTAAAAATATATTATGAAACATTGATGGAATTTCAAATCTATAAATTACAATTTTTTTAATGTATGATATATTTCAAAAATTAATAATTAAGTTAAAATAAAAAAAAAAAAAAAAAAACCAACACCCAATTTTATTATTTTTACTTCATCTATTTTACTTATAATCAATTTACAATATATTGCATTTCAAATTTTAAAAATAAAAATGCATTTCAAAACCCAACCATAATTTCTAAATTTCATAATTTATTAATCATGGAGGAACTTATATTATACAATGTACTTTATGAGTAAAATATTTCAATGCCATATTAAGTAAAATATTTCAATGTCAACTAATATGTACAATGAAAAGAAATAGATTTTCATGGTTAAAACATTTTTAAGCATTTCAACTAATGTTATTATTTTATATTTAGGCTATATTTTTTTGTCAAATTTATCTTTGAGATGCAAACATTTTTTTTCAAATTTGGCATTTAAAAAAAAATTACACAAGAAGAAATTATATCACTCTAAACACTTCTTAGATTTATGATTAAAACAGATCAATACTGATCTTTAATGAAAAAACTAATAAGATCAGCGTGCAATTTGAAAATGTTATTGAATGATTGATAATTAATTTTAGAGCAAAAATTCATTAAACACAAGAAGAAATTATATCACTCTAAGCACTTCTTAGATTTGTGATTAAAATAGATCAATACTGATCTTTAATGACAAAGATAATAAGATCAACTTGCATTTTGAAAATTTGTTATTGAATGATTGCTAATTAATTTTAGAGCAAAAATTCATTCATGCTACTTTACCTAATTCTACACTAATCTTGTATTGAAAACCTAGGATAGACCAAATTCATAGCTGATCTAATTTTATACATTTGTATTTGAAAAGTAAAGCAATCTTCCATAGAACTCCTTCAAATCATTAACATCTAAACCACACTCAATTACTAAATATATAGCACACACATGATTTATCTCGTCGAGATTCATGGCATAAGCTGGTCAAACCTTGTACTTCTCATTTGTGCGGCGACACATATTCCTCTTGAGAGTCAAGGTCTCGTAAGTCGGCCTCGTGATCCAATATCAGACACCTATGACAATGTACAAATATATGTATGTTCAAATATTGATAAAGCAGATAGGGAAGTAAGTTGTCGCCACGATTATAGGAAAATAGCTTATTATATATGGTATAGAAAACTTGTTATTAATTGAAGAAGACGTAGCATTCACAACTTGTAGCCCACATTCTTCTAGCAAGAGCAGAAGATTGGAGTAGACAATATGATCTTCGAACATGTTGAGGGACATCTTAACGCCAGAATGGATGGAATTTATTTGCACCATAGTGAAGACGTAGGAAAATACCTTGTTATATATTTGCTTATATATAAATGAATGTTATAAATAATAATGAAGAACTTATCATGAAGGAACTTATTGGAATTGGAATAATCTCAAATCCCTAAGAAATTAGTGGGTGGGGAGCCACATGGCACGAATATAATTTTTTAAATTTATTAAAAGTAATGGACCATTTTGTTAAATAAAATTTGCTTATATATAAATGAATGTTATAAATAATAATGATGGACTTATTAGAATTGAGATAATCTCAACATGGAGAAACTTATTAGAATTGGAATAATCTTAAATCCCTAGGAAATTGGTTGGTGGGGAGCCATATGTATGAATCTAAATTTTTAAATTTATTAAAAGTATTGGACTATTTTCCTAAATAAAATTTGCTTATATATTAATGAATGTTATAAATAATATTGAGGAACTTATTAGAATTTGAATAATCTCAACATGGAGGAACTTATTAGAATTAAAATAATCTCAAATTCCTAGGAAATTGGGGGGTGGGAGCCACGTGGCACAAATATAATTTTTTAAATTTATTAAAAATAATGAACCAATTTGCTAAATAAAATTTGCTTATATATAAATGAATGTTACAAATAATAATGATGAACTTATTAGAATTGGAATAATCTCAACATGGAGGAGCTTATTAGAATTGAAATAATCTCAAACCCTTAGGAAATCGGTGGGTGGGGAGTCACGTGGCACGAATCTAATTTTTTAAATTTATTAAAATTAATGGACCATTTTGCTTATATATAAATAAATGTTATAAATAATAATGAGTTGAACTTATTAGAATTCGAGTTGTCTTTAGTGTGTCTTTTTTGAAGCTTTTCTGGTGGGGTTTTCTGATCTAATTTCTCTAAAATCTGGCAGGAATTTATTGAAATCACAAACTTGATGGGTAACTCCTGCACAATCGAAGTGGTTGGGGGTTTCTCAGGGTGCTAAATCCATATATACAGTGAAAAAACCAATTTAAATTACACAAATCAAGATTTTCACCTCAAATTTTTCCACCAGATTCTGACACTAGAAAATCCAAAAAGTCGCACTAAAGACAACTCCATTAGAATTGAAATAATGGACCCTAATTTTTTAAATTTATTAAAAGTAATGGACCCTTTTGATAAATAAAATTTGCTTATATATAAATGAATGTTGTAAAGAAAGAAAGCAAGAAAGAAAATTATTCTAATGTCCACGAGGCGAAAGATAGCCTATGAGACAACTTGCTTCTTCATATGGTTAATGTATTCGACCCTTTTCCTATGAAGCCTCACAATAAACACTCCCAACTTCTCGACAAACCCTTCGCTAAATAGATTATCCCAAGAGCTAGCTGCCAGAATATCTGCACAACTTTCCCTGTTGTCTTTGAAGCCCTCACATTCTAAAATGAAGTGCTTTTCTGTTTCCACTTTTCTGAAAGAACAAAAAATACAAACTCTTTCCTCCCACACTTCTTTGGCCTTTTCCAGTGCCCTGTTTCACAACGAAGTTGATGAGAATTAGTCCTTAACTAAGCAATAAGAATTTTGGCTCTGCAAGAAATATTGGTCTCTATGTACGTTTTTTGTTGATGATTATGAGTGGGATTAAACACTTCTATATAGTGTTTTTTTCTTTCTCCCTAGCTCCTTATCCCAAGTATGCTTGTGGAACTTATCCATAACAATAACTTTTTATCTCTTTATTGTTTATGGGACACATGTTCAAGCAAATACCCCATTTACTAAACCATTTTTTATTTTGTTGCATCCAAGTCTTCTTTCTTTTGCACAATATGTCATTAAAGATAACCTTAGGCCATCTACCCTCTTCCATTTGCTCAAATTTTTTTAAATACCTTATGACTCGCACCATAGCAATTGCTTCAATAGGAACAACCACTGTTTCACTTAACAAGATAGCATAAGGAACTACACTTTTAATTTTGAATTTGTTTGTAATCAAGCGCTTCTGAATTTTTTCAATTTGTTTCCACTTCATGTCAGATGTACTACTAGCCCACATTTCACAACCATAGAGAATCGTCGGAATCGCTAGAAGCCCAAAAAGAGTTTGAGTGGTTTTCCAGTCCTGTAACCTTTCCTCTTTACACCTATTTTGAAAAGCATAAAATGCTTTCAAACCCCAACTCCCCCCCCCCCCCCAAAAGTTCTTTTCTTTCTACAACCATCCCAACTTAGATTTGTTGAAGTCAATTCCAAGGTATTTGTAATCCGCAACTTCTTCCTTAATGTTGCCTTCAAAGTAGAACTTATGTTGGTTATGTTTTTTCTTTTTCTTTTTTTAATAGAGAAAACCACTACTTTTGTTTTGCTAATATTAACTTGCATCCCCACTCTTCTACAAAGATGCTTAGGGGATAGTAACAGATTTAGCAATTAGAATAAGGTCATTTGCATACAAAAGAAGCCTTATAACAAACTTTCCCAAATGGATACCATCACCCCCTTGCAAATTTAACCACTCCTCAAACTTGTCAATATATAAACAAAAAAGGGTAGGAGACAATGGCAACCTTGATTGAACCCGATATCGATTCTAAAACTTTCAGAAATGCCTGCTGAAGTTCTAATTTTGACTTTCACCTTTTCATACAACCTATGCACAACTGCTCTCATATGTTTAGGAACCCCAAGTTCCTCCATTATGTGCCAAAGCTTATCCCTAAGAACCATGTCAAACGTTTTTCTGAAATCAACAAAGCAACAAAAAAATTCTTCCTTTTTCTCCTAAACTTTTTCAATGATGTGTCTTAAAGTTATATAATGATCAACTATGGAATGTTTAGGTCTAAAACCTGCTTGTCCTTTAGCACGCTTATCTCTTTCTTCTACCCACTTGCTGATTTTATTTTTTAGCATGCTTCCAAATAACTTTGCAAACAAGGGGTTCATCATTATGGTCCTATAATTGGAGGAATTATTGACGTCACCACTCTTGTAAAGAGGTATTTCCAGACTAGTTGTCCAATCTGTGGGGAACCCCTATTGTATGATGTTATTGAATTTTTTTGTAATGTGAGGTGCAAGAATCTTTGAGCCCCACTTTAGATACTCTGCTTGGAGTTTAGCTAAGTCTTTTGCTTTTCCAACACCCAACTTCTTGATACCCATCTCTACCTCTTGCATCATGAGGAGTTCAATATTAGTGTTGACCAAGGTGGAGGGTTAACCTTGTGATCTTGCTCATAGAGTTGCTTGCATAGTCAAACCACTTATAAGTTCTAACATTATTTTTAGTTTACATCTTTCTCGGTTGGAGCTGCTTCCAAAATAATTTGGGATTATTTTTCCCAAGAAAGATTAGTTCTTCCCTCCTTGAAACCATGAAATTGACCTTTTTCTTTCTTAAGATCTGCTTGTAAGATTTGAGCTTTATGTTATCCTTGTTTGACTCTTTCCACATTCTCCTTACCTTTTTGCATTCCTTGTCAAACCAAGCATTAATCAAAAAACAATTTGTTTTAGACTTCTTAATTTTTACTCTTTTGCACTCTGCAAGTGCACTTTGAATTAAATGTGTTAATTCGTGGCTATGAAGGCTGTGAATTGAAATTTCCTCCTTCTTGAAGATCCTCTCTAGCATCATTTTGAAGGTATTGCAATTTTCTGGAGTTAAAAGAATTTTGCCCTTTGGGAGATTTTGTTTAACACACTTTGTTCTTTACTTTAATTGCTTCTTTCCAATCCAAGAGAAACTTAAATAAATTGGCTTGTGATTTGATTTTAAATCCCAAAGTCGATCTCGAATCAAAACTTCCTTCATTTTCTCACACAAACCATGCGAGCACATTACATAATCTACTATGCTTGCTCCATTGTAAGAATTGCAAGTGAAATTACTGGACTTTGCCCATCTAGTCAAGCCATTACAAATGACTAAATCAAAGGCCCCACATAAAGTAAGCAATTGTTCACCAAAGAGATTGCAGCCCTTGTCCTCTGAAATTCTTTCCCACTAATGATTACTCTTTTTTGTAAGCCAAATAGGGTTGCAATCTTCTTTACAACAAAGATTGCTAGCTTTCTCACTTGCAGTCATAGCATTGAAAGTACCCACTATAAGCACTTCACCTAGCTGATAATAGGTTGCAATATCTGCTTTTAAGGTTGCAAAGGGATCTTTATGGTCAAACCCTCTACTTTGGTAGATTTTTGAAACTTGCGGTGCAAAATAGCATGTTGCAATTCTGATGTGATTTCCATTTTCTGATATTTTAAACCAAATGAATTGTTTATTTGAGTCTTCTTTTTCTAACTGAATGAGACAACCTTCTTTTTCCCTCACTAATACCATGATACCCCCATGCCTTTTTCCATTTCCTGTTGCCTTGTTCCACACTACCATCTTCCAGTATCCTTCAAACAAAGGTGTCTTACACCCTTCATGCTCATGTGTTTCTATGAGGCAAATTATGTCTCTATTTTCCGCAATAGGCCCTAACCGAGGTCCTTGTCTCCATGGGCAACCTCTGTAGTTCCAACAAACTAATCTCAAGGAAACTTGGGTATGACTTGATTGCTATTTATTTTGACATGCAAGACTCACTGTTGAGTCTTTGTCCCTGCTTTCCCATACTGACCTTGCTTCCTGATTTCCTATTAAAGAGTTTGTTGCTTCTTCTTTATTACTATCTTGCTGCTCTATTCTGGTAGGGGGTCCAAATCGGGCTATCACAACTTTATCTTTATAAATCCATGCTGTCTTGCCTTCATCTTTTGCTGCCCTAACCTTTGACATTTCCTCCCTCCTTTCCTCATGTTGTCTTATAGTTAAATCTTCTTCTAGAAAAAAGCAAGAACCCCTAAAGAGATGCTTCTTGATTAGAATGATATATCTATCACGCAAGCTAGGCATGATAACTTTTATGGGCCTTGCTTTCTCACTGTTAAACTTACCCACCCTCCATGCTTGGCATATTTGTCCTTGCCATAGCAACTTGTCTTTCAAGAAGTCCCTTGCAAGGTTAAAAGTACATTCGTTTTTCCCATAGTCTTTCACCCCTTTAATAATTATGTTTGTTGCTCTATTTTGTCTTTCCTTGCTATCTCTATCTTGCATGTTGTCAACCTGAATGTTTGTTTCTCATTCCCTATTAGCAGAATTGCTAATAACTTGAGCCCAAGTTTCAGAAACTTTTGTGGAATCTCCTTTCCTTTCTTCTCTGGCTTTTTCTTCATGGTTGTTTATTTGGGCAACCACTTTCCCTTTATTATGGGATGGTTTCACATTCACCACCTATGTACTGTCCACTACAAATTTCTTTATGTTTTGCACATCCGCCTTCATGTGCTACCATTCTGTCTTCCATATCAAAAGAGCTTCTTGTAGCAATGTCACTTGTTCTTTCAAAACTTTATTGCTTTTTGCTAAAGCCATGTTTTCAGTTGATATTATATGAATTTTATGATCTCTCTCTCGCTCTTTAGCTTCTAAAACCTCCAACCTCTGTTTTGCATTTAACAATTATTTCACACAAAGATCAGATGACCAAGTGAGAGGTGTGGATGTGGAACTATAGAAGGCATAATCATCAATGAATTTTCTTCTGGACTTGTTGTTGCCACATGCTTGCATAGGGTACTTGCTTGAATGTTTATTGCAAAGGGCCTGAGTACTTTCCCTTTGAGACCTTTTTTCCTTGTCTGCTCCCATTTTAGACGGGCTAGTCTATGTTTTAAGATGCTCCGATACTGTTTGGCATTGACCCAAATCCACTTCCCAAATTTGACAAATGAGGCAATTTTCACTTGTCCTAGATCATTTGTTTCCACAGGTTCTGAAATTTCTTGCTCGGTTGTCCCTTGTTTGTTCACTTGTCCATAAAACGTGAGTTTCTCCATGTTAAAAATAAAAAAACCGTCGTTCCAGAACCCTATGGACTCGGTCAAACTCAATTACTCCTTCGACTCAGCCCGTAGAGAGTGTAATTGACTCTAATGATAACAACGATGTGATTTACAGCCTTGAACTTTCCACTAGTGACACGACCCACTAATTTACTTCTTCAACTTGCCTCGCAGAAAATGTAATCGACCCTGATGATAACAACTATGTGATTGGCCCCTTGAACTCTTCACTGGTAATCCACGACCTGCTGATGTAATCAACCCTGGTGAGAGCAATGATATGATGGTGAGAGCAGGTTTTGTCCAAGTGCAGGTTTTGTCTTGACGCAAAACCGACTTTTACACGCATTGTGCACCTGCGTACTCTTCCCATGCCTCCTACTCCTCTGGTGCAGGTTAATGATACCAACTGTTACATCAAGCGACTCCACTCCACCTTCCGACAACCTCCTTCAATGAGACACAACAATTAGAATTGGAATAATTTCAACACGGAGGAACTTATTAGAATTTGAATAATCTCAAATCCCTAGGAAATTGGTGAGTGGGAAGCGAGGTGACACGAATATAATTTTTTAATTTTATTAAAAGTCAATGCAACCTAACAAACTCTCTAATACATTGCAACTGTTGATAACCATTAAGAAGAAACATATAATAAGTATTAAGAAGAAACATATAATAAGTATATTCCCTTAAGTATCAATCTAAGCCCTGGATTAAGAAAAAATAAAAATCAACAAACCTCCTTCCAACCAAAGTTCATATATATAGCAAGATATAATATATTTTATATTATATCTTTAAATATAATATAATGTGTATTATGCATTATATTATCACTCTATCTTCAGAATATCTTACCATCCATTCTCGTCAGTTGCTGCTGCCATGGCTGCTCTCGTACATGGTATTTCATTCACGGGCTTCAGGAATGGAAATTACAGCGGGACACGCTCGCTCTTTAATGGAAGCTACACTGGGACACCCTCGATCTTACTCAGACCTACCCCGAATCCTACCTTATCTCTTCACAGTGAGATTTCTTTGAATTTCTCTGTGCATTTTGTCCAATGGCCAGTTCAATAAATGCCACATTCAATAGACATTATTTAGTTTACATGCTTAAGCTTAGCTGATTCATTGTCTTTCATCGGTGGCCATACATTCTCCCAGGGAGAAATATCAGGGTCAGAGCAGCAGAAACAGACACAAATCCAGGTCAGGCTCTCATGCCATGTTTTCCAAACATAACTACTTTAGTTTCTATTCAATTCCCAGGAGGGTCCGAGATAGTCTGTAGTAGCAGTTTTGAATCTCAGCGAACATTAATTTTAACCAAATGAAACTGTTCTTTAGCTACATATAGTTCAATTGCCTTTTTAAACCCCAAACAAAAACACGTCCGCTTTTTCTGGCAATATAGAAGAAATGGTTAGATATTTAAAACCACAGCTATACCTGTTTGGTAAAATATAACAATGAATGGATACACAATTAGCATATCTTACCCGTTTTCAGTTTCCTTGAATTCCTCAAGTTGTCTAGCTGCAGGAGAATTTCCTTCTTGGAGCTGTTCAATAATTTTACTTTCCTAGCTCTGTTGCTGGCTTTCTCTAGAGGCCCAGAACGCTCTGACCCTAATGCAAAGAAGGATTCTTTTTTCTCTGAAACGTATGGCTTCTTTCTTCAGATACACCGTTAATAGTGGTGCACCTTTTTTCCTTTCGCTTCTTCACTTTTTTCGCCAGGAAAAAATCGACTTCTATATGAAGAGAAAGGAAATTACATTTCTCAGGTGATTTCCCATGTTTGGATTCAAAATCAGATTCTAGTTAGATCCTAGAAACCTATTATCTAAAATGGTTCCCGAAAAAGATAAATAAATTATCATGCTGAAAGGAAGCCTACGAACATTCATATACCTATGGTTTCACATAATGAAGGAAAACACAGCAAAAAGCTGCTCCATCACTATTAGTCAAATCTTCCAGCTGGAAGACTAGAAACATAACACTTGGAAAAGCAAGATGCAATTAGAAAAAAATTTGCAAACGAATAAGAAACTGGTCAAAGACGACACAGAGATATTATCTCTGCTTTCCTCCACAGCTCATGACCCTTTTGCATTCTGCTGCCCGTCAAATGAAAGTGTGTATGCCACCTCTTTCTGCTGCCTGCAGATGTGGCTAAATGAGATGAATTGAAAGGATTCTGCTATCACCCTAAGCTGATCTCTCGAAGGCCTAAGACAAATGCCATGTACTTGGGCACTTCCCTTCATCCAGTTAATAACGACGGAAGAATAAACAAAAATCTGCAACTTGTTTACATTCCCAACTCTAGCACATTTGTGCAGTAGTCTCAATGCCATCAACTGAGCAGTAATCTCAATGCCATCAACAATGACTATATTTGAACCCTGTTTAGCTCCATCAAAATAACCCCAGACATTTGACTTGTTAATTGACAGGGCATTTTGTTTGAAAGGCACTCTTACACACAAAACCATAGACCTGACTTATGACAGAACTTGAAGATTAAGAATGAATTTATCTTCAAAATTTGGGAATTCCTAGCTAGCAAATTCCCTGGATGATGAGGCATGGTAGGGCCCTAAGTTCTTTCAATTCTCTTTTGGTATACCAAAACCTAAACATTCTTCCACAGTTTCCTCTTTCCACACACTTGGAGTGCCTTTGATCTGTTGTGTCTCCCTCCAGATTTATTGTGCACAAGGGCATTTAATGGGAAAGTGGGAAATATTTTCATCATCTATTTTACATAACATACAGATCCCAAGATCCTGTCTATTTTGCCTCTGCATGAATTCCCAAGTCAGAGCCCTGTTCTTTAATGCTAAACAGAGAATTCAAGTTTTAAGGGGAGCCATGAGCTTCCAAATCTGCCTCCACCACCAAGATGGTTCTAGGGATCATGTTGAGAACTATAGCTTGAACAAGAACTTCTGGACAGGTTCAATGTGAACGTGCAAGTAGTCTGTTGTGTCTCCTTCCAGATTCATTGTGCACAAAGGCATTTAATCAGAAAGGGGGGAATAGTTTCATCATCTATTTTACATAACATACAGATCCGAAGATCCTGTCTATTTTGCCTCTGCATGAATTCCCAAGTCAGATCCCTGTTCTTTAATGCTAACCAGAGAATATTCGAGTTTTATGGGGAGTTTTGAGCTTCCAAATCTGCCTCCACCACCCAAGATGGCTCTTGGGGACCATGTTGAGAATTATAGCTCGAACAAGAACTTTCAGACAGTTTCAATGTGAACATGCTAGCAGTAGTTTGAGATATTTTTGAAAAGTCATTTTTTGGAAAGAAATTCTATTTTGTAATTCACTCTAGTAAAAAAAGTGAAGGTCTTCTATTTAGCTGTTGAGTCTTAACAAATGTATCTCATGCATGCATGACTTAAACTAGGAGTAAATTCAAAAATAGTTTAGGGTTTGGGTCTCAGCTAAAAGTATAAAGACACGACAAGATAGAGAGTTCACACACACTCGAGCAGTTGAACAGGTTGAGAGAGAGAGAGAGAGAGAGGATATCGCTAGGAAAGAGACGTTTCTAGGTAGTGTGCAGTTCTATACAACTGTTTTGTACAACACACAGATTAGTTTTGTATAGTTGTAGGGATAACACCATATAGATCCATACAATTGTATGGTCGTATTGTACAAGTGTCTGCATTACCAATGTTATCAGAACCGGACCAATCGTTGAACCGATTGATGCCAAAAATGTGAACCAAACCAAAACCAGGAAAAAATTGAAAAAAAAACGGTTGACCAAAATATACATAAAATATTCAAATTTTGAAAAAAAACTTATATTAGTATGCATCCACATGAATCCAAGCTGCTAGGGTCCTATAATTCATATGTTAAAATTGGCAACTAGGGCCAAACTCCACATGGGTCATCTTATTTATGACAGCTGATATTTTTCTTGGATTCCTCTCTTTGAGAGGTGTAGGATTGATCTAGAGATCATCCGATTCTGACATGTACAAATGAAGTTATGAATCTATTTTGATTATGGACAAATTGTCAAGGTCGGCCAGCAAACTCATGTAGGCTCAGAAGCCCAATAGTCACGTCTATTCATCCCCAACGTTAGCCTATAAATACATGATGCCTCATCCTCATTTGGACGCACTTATCTTCACACATCTCTCCCTTTCCTCATCTGATTGGGTACAGATTTCTGGGCAGCTACTTTCTCCACACGTGCGAAGGAAAGGAAGGGCATTTTCTGGTTCAACATTGACCAGGTTTGACTGAATTTCCAGAAGGCTGTTTTGGGCTGCGTTGACCATCTTTGACTGTGGTTTTGTGTGAGGAATTTCTGTTTGGGCAGGCCACATTTATGGGCACATAAATCGAGGCAATCTGTTGACTGTTTGACCAGCGTTGATTGTGGTTAGGGTTGACCGCAGGTTGACTATTTGACCAGACTTTGACTGGGCTGAATTTGATTGTTTTGAGGGCTGTTTCATCTTGCTGTTTGAACTTTGAAGGCCAAAGTTGACTGAAGTTGACATAATCTTTGAGGGTCAAATCTGCCCTGTTGACCAGCGTTGACTTTTTTGGTTAGGGCTCTTTTGCTGCTGTTCTAAATTATCATAATCTGTAAATTGTACTATCTCTCTCTGCTGAATTATTGAAGACTAAAAGAAGAATTGATTAAGGGTTTTTCCACATTGGGGTTTGTCCCTGGTTGGTGCCACATCTTGTGTCATCTTGTCTTGGCTTGTCTTCTACTTTTTATGTTTATGTTCTATCTGTATTTTACTATCATGTTGACGTGATTGCTAAATTGGACATTGATATTGGGTTAATAAAGAAATTGAAGTAAAATTGCTCTAAAGCATAGAACATACCATTGTTGCCTAAAATTAACGTCATAGGATCAAATGATGATTGGCTATTATCTTTCAATTGATAGAAATTGTAAATAATATTGTATTCTGCCAATGATTTACAAAAATATATATAAAAAATGATGAAAAGAGGGTATAAAAAAAATGTATATGAGAAAAAGAAAAAATAGAATAAAAAAGAAAAGAATGAAAACCCCAAAAAGAAATATATGTATGCAAGTGAGCAAGTCTAAGTGCCACCATATAAAAAAAAGAACAAAATGCATTGAAGTTAAGTGCCACCATATAAAAAAAAGAACAAAATGCATTGAAGTTACTTTAGAAGTTTTTAAAATAAAGTGCAGCGTGTTTAAATGCCACATAGGAATAAATTTTATAGTTTGATCATATTGTTTAATCATGACTAAGCTAAATAAAAAGGTTGTATAGGTTAGATAATAAATCAACCATCAAGCCTAATCTTGGTTGAAATAAATAGGTAGATTAGAGAAATATTAACCGAAGTGTCTAAACTTGGTTAATTGCATAAATATGCATTAGAATAGGGTTAGAAGCAAACTTAGAAAATTAAAAAGGGCCTATTTAGGTTAAATGTGCCCCGAGGATACATTAGCTATATTTTGAAAAGATTAATCTTAGTTTAATTTTGTTAATCATGTCATTTAAACATGATTAATAAAATTGTAATATTATGCTCGGGCACTAAAGTTATGATTTTATTATAAGGTTGAAAAGCGACAAGACTTCTTCTGTCGGCCTATGGTATCTGGCATGCATCATCCACCGGCTGTGATTTACCTTGTCTAGATCAACGACGCAGAACCAATTTTGGACCCCCCTGCCCATTCTATCTTTATCAGCAGGGGGTCCGGAAAGCGGTATTCCTGTTCACGGGCCCCACGATACGTGGTGGGTGCTCATCACTTCGCACCCTTCCGCTCCAAACTGCTTACCACCTGCCCCCCTGAAATTCTCCCATCTCCCCGCCAACGTTTATCTGCGGCCATCACATCATTTTTCTGCCACGTCCCTACTTCCCTGCCACTCTAATTCCACCACGTGGCCTCCTCGCTCCAGTATAACGTTGCATATCCCCGCTGCCACGTCTTTTCCCGTTGACACCTAGTCAGTTTTGTTACACTCTGCCCGTTACACGATGACTGTTACTGTCCAAACGTTCACCACCTGTCATCACACCCACTCCATAACGGACCAGAAGTAACGAAAAACTCCTAATTATCTATACAAATCCTCAAATTGATCACTGTGGCTCCTTTCTGCTCCTCGTCCATTTCAGATAAACAATATAGGATTTTAAATTGCCACCTCATCTGCTCGATTGCTTGGTCACCCCAGCAAATTCCAGTCAGCCATTTTCGATCACGTACCTGTCACAGCAACCAGATTACTCAGCAGACATTGAAATCTTCCCGGGTAAATGACCAAACTCCTCACCTCTGTTCCTCATTCTTCTGAATAATGGCACCTAAAGGAAAGTCAAAGCAAACCAGTGAAAATTCGATGATCCCTCCTGCAATTGACTTAGACCATATACCATTGGCAGAGCAACACTACAAAATTGCAGAGACCAATTGTGAGTTCAACTTGTTTGAACTGCACAATTGGCTAAAGCAAATTTTCTTGGACCACAGTGATGAAATAAACCTATGGGAATCCCTTTTGTCTCAATTTGCTTTTCCCTAGACTCACCCTTTTTCAGACTTTGTCATATGGTGTCAATCCAAATATATTCCTAGCCAGAGAGCCATTGTGACCCAAAATGCTGACATTTTGATGACCATAACCCCTGGCTCCATTGACCAAACGCTGCAAGTCCCCTAGAATGACCCGTTGAGCCCTTTTTCTATAGATTCCCTCATGGAACTCTACTAGAAGTTGACCTTCCCTCAGAGAGCTAGGATATTTGAGACTTTCCTACCAGAAGATGTTCAACTCCCAAAGAAGAATCCACCATACCTAGCCTCTATGTTTCCTGAAAAAACTAAAAAAATTGTGTCATTAGTGTCTTGTCTACTAGGATACCACTCAGATCAATGGGTAGATGAATCTATTGTAGGTTTTCTGTTCATCTTGTCCACAAAAGAAAAACCTTTTGTAATATTTAATTTTAGTCAATTCCTTGTAGACAACATCCATGACCATTTCTTCAAGATCACAACAGAAGGAATGTTTAAACATTCATCAGTGTTAGTGTACATGTTTTTGTTTCATCAGGCAGACAAATTTCCAACGACCTTGCAGAAATTGGATGATCAAGGTAATGCACAGTCAATTATACAATGGACCTCTTTAGTAAGGAAGAATTTAAGTGATTTCACCTTCAGTGACTTCGACTAATTTATCTATACAATGGTGTGTTTTCTAAACAACAATGTAGAACCCATAATAGGTTATGAGATTCAAAGAACCTTACACCTCAGTGATCAAGCCAAAACAGGAGATTGGTACTTATACCAGAACTACATAGAAATCATAGTGTATGGTTGTGGGCTGCCACCATACAGATTGCCAAAATACGTTCCTATGAGAATTTTCTCATTGGAGTATATCAGGAAAATGATCAATATGGATGATTTGCATTTTGTCTCAACTAATAAGAAGGCCCAATTCAAGATCAAAACACAGGTGGGACCATTTATATGCAACAATAGGGTAGCAGGCACTGAGGCAGATACACTTCTCAAGCAGATGAACTTTCAGTTAAGTTTCACTTGGTCCTGTGACCCCTTTGACATAATTTCTAGTATAAGAGTGGAGCAGAAGACCACTCCTTATTCTCATACTCCCAGGCCCAAAATTGAGAAGTTTATGAACAAAGATCAATGGGAAGAGAACACCTTGTAGGAAGCTAAGGAGCAGATTTTATCTACAGCCACCTCACAGACACTAGTCCCTCTGGAGAAGCATGATAAAAGGCCCAAAGATAAAGAGTCTTTTCCAGTGACAGAAATTGGAGCCAAGCAGTTCTTAATTTGTACAAAGAAGCCTAAAAAATTCCAAAACCAATTTTTATGCAGGATGAAGAAGGACAGGCTACTATAGTCATGACAGTGTCACATGTTTCAACAACGACAGAAGACATTTTTGCAAGTACAAGACAAGAATACATTTTTGTAGCCTCTCCATCTTCCTTAGCCTCATAGGACCCTCCAGATGTAGCTTGTGAAAATTCCTGAATCTAATACATTAGAAATCCCTACTGCATTTTCTGGTTTACTATCTCCTACTTGTTCTTTGCATTAACAAGTAATTTAAATGCATAAATATCGAAGTAAACACAAAGGCAACCTTCACAAATAGACAGATCAACAACTGAAATAAATTGAGACAACACAAGGGACACTGTTATTTTTGGACAATTATCCCTGGAAAAACCCTATGCAGGAAAACCGGTGCAACATATAGAGGGTTTTATTATTAAGCAGATTTTGAATACAACTAGGGTGCCAGAAATGGCTCACCCTTTAGAGAATATCCTTGGCAGCAATACCTCTATCCAGAGACAGATATTTCGGCAAATCAGCAGCCGGATGAATAATCCTATAGTGACTACGACTGTTCCTTGTGCTGGACAACGAAATCTGCTCCACGCACTTCTCTGGAACTATGTCACCCTCTTTAGAACTGCGTCACCCTCTCCCGGCTAATCTGCTCTCAGTTTGCTCCACAGACTTCCTCAGTGCAACCTCTGAAGCTCTCTGCGTCAACCTTTATGGCCTCTGCGTCAGCTTCTTTGGCCCTCTGCGTCCTTTGCATTGGCCTCCTTAGCCTTTGCATCAGCTTCTTTGGCCCTCTGCGTCCTCTGCATTGGCCTCCTTGGCCTTTGCATCAACCCTTGCTGTTTTTGCATCAGCCTTCCTAGGCTCTGCGCTGCCTCTTCTGGCACTCTGCTGCCTCTCTGATATGTATTCTTCGGCTTCCTGCCAAACTGCCCCTCACTGCAACCGATCATTTGTTCGATTTCTTTAGCAAACCTCGCCCTAGAAAATCGAACTGACTGATCTCTCTTGGTATCTTGGTGTATCTCCAACTGACCCTCAAGCCCCCCCTTATACTTTTCTTGTTGACGATTCAACGGCCAAGATTAAGTCCCTAATCAACTGTTAAGATTAGATCTGGCTTGACCCTCGTTATTTATAACTTTCTCACTCATATTATATTAATACACATTAATATTTTAATTTTCGTAAGTTTAGACTTAATGTCTCATTAAATTAATTATTTTAACATCTCTTCATCCGGGTGGAATTTCCCCAAACGATTTTTGGGTTTTGGAGATCTCATGTGCTTTAGTCTCTCCACCAATTTTTATGGCTAGAGCACATCCGATGCTACCAAAAATCAACATAGCTCAGACAATAGAGTTGGCTCAAGGCCAAACATAGCTCAACATCTTTGCAAAGTATAAAGAAATCAAGCAGAAGAATGAAATGTTGAAGGCCAATGCTTACACTCAGTTTTGGAAGCAGACAGCTTCATCTCAACACAGGCTCTTTGTCATCATTTGACACTGAAAAAGGGAGAACGCAAATGGCTTTCTTGCAAGCACAGGTTCCTTTTCCTAAGTCATCAACATATTACAAGAAGACCATATTCTCCTTTGACACAAATCAGATCCATTCGATTGATCAGATGGATATGCACAAACAGATTGGGGAGATGTTATACACCACTCTGACTAACACTGCCATGACAGCTTCAAAACTACAGGCCTCCATTAGCAACATACAGTCTCAGTTAAAGCTGGAGAAGGTCTCATCTTTGGCAAAAGATACTAGAATTAAGTCATTAGAGGACTTAGTCATTAAGCTAGGTCATGACCCCAGTGATGTAAAGGCAGTAGAAGAGATTGCAAGGAAAAAAATGCAGATATAGCAACGCTGAGGAAGCAGCTCAAGCTGCCATCTACAGAGGATCCACAGACTAAGGAAATGGGAGAACTGGAAAAGCAAAAGGAAGACATTCAAGATGATAATTGAACATAATGTCCAGATCAGAGAAATAGAGGTGGAACTAGAAAAATTGCTCAAAGAGAAAGAGCAGTCCTCACAGTTGGCTATAGTTCCACTAACTGTAGTATTAATTGCAGTTGTAGGAGCAGCAAAGGCTTCACCATCAACAACAGTACCGGGACAAACTTCATATTCATCCAATGAATTAATCAAGGCCATGAAGGATATGTCCCTTCAAGGAAAGTTGAAAGAACAGTGGAAGAATTTACAGGAACAAAAGTTGAAGAATGATAACGCTTATTTAGCAGAGTTACAAAAAACTTACAAGCTTACTCAAAGAATAGAGTTTTTAGAGAGTGAGTCAGTAATGGCTCAAACTCTAGCATAGGCTAAAGAAAACATATGGATAGATATCAATGAAGCTATAAATGAGATTTGGCCATCAATCCAAATCATTTTCGAGTAGGAAGAGTTGATATAGAGGTCAAAAACATTGATAGAAGAAGTGAGGGAAATGTTGGGCCAAAGACCAAGTGAAGCCACAACATTGATCAAAGTCCTAAATTCTAAGACTAGAGAAGGATTAGAGGAGCTACAGATTGAAGATAGGATTGAAACCATCTTAGAAATAAAAAACGTTTTGCAGAAGAGAAACCTGATGGTTCAATTAGAGAACAAATGCCAGACTCTGGAAACTGCTGTCCAAAGATTTCATACCAGGTTTAATCTACTGAATCAGAGAGGTTTGCTAGGTTTAGTGGCTTTGAATAACAAGTTAATTAGCTTGAGTGACTACAGTAAAAAACTTTACACTATTGCCAAAGATAAATCCAAGTTTGCAGGGGTAAAAGGAAGTATGATAGGCAAAGCTTTCTTGGAGGCTCTATATTTTGATCTCATCATCAAACATGAGATTAAACATATTTTCATCAACAAACCTACCTTTCAGAAATATACCAAAGTTGATGAAACATATAGGAAGCTAATAAAACTTTCTATCCCCAGTGAAGATCGATGGGATCACTTTTGTGAATTACTTGAGTGAAACATTTTTCATCTCAGACAACAAGGCAACAACTTTTTGGGACTAGTCATCAACAACCATCCTCGACAATAGTGCCAACAACTCTAGCAGTTCCGAATTCCTAAATTTTTGTACTATTTATGTAATCTGTTTTAGATATTTTAGGATTTTGTCTTGATCTTTTGACCTCGAGATATTTTGTAATTATTTTTCTATTAGTACTTCATAATTCGAAGTAGTAGAGGTTGATGTTTATGTAAAGAAAGGACTATTGATGTAAAGATGTTCCACAGAGTTCCAGTGGACACATTTCAGTAATACATAAGCTTTTTCAGGATTCCTTTGTCAGATTTTTGGTGAAGTGATATTCTCTTTTGTTAATGTGTTTTTCTCTTTTTTTCATATGCGTTTCTTTTCTCTATATTTTTAAAGAAGTTCAAGATTTGTTTCAAAAGCACCCTGTTCTGGCTTAAAACAATATCAATGTTTTCTACTGAAGTCAAGCAATAGATTTCTTAATTGCTCTCTGCTTAATGGACTCTTAATCATTTCTTCTTTTTCCATCTCATCAAACATATAATATCCAATAAATCTGCCTACCTTGCCCTGTTAGATATGTCTGTAAACGCTGAAACAAATTCATTCGAAGTATATTGACTCCATTACCCAATGGTGTACTATTACGTTATCAACCAAACAACCAAACCATTGAACTTTGATAACTAGCGTAATATATCAATATAAAAAAATCTAAATCTGACAGAGAGATCCCTCTCTGAAGCTGGCATGAATAGATCCCAACTTCCAAAGTGGTTTTGTGGTTACCTTTGTATTTCTTTCACAACCTTAGGAAATATAGAGTGCTAACACAAGCCATTTATACACAATTAAAAAGTTTCTCATTTATATAGCATGTAAGAGTGCATATAATAAAAAATAGCACTTAGCGCAATACATCTATGGACCAAAATACATCAACAAGTAGGCTGTAAATGGCTTCTCGAGTCCAAAAATAAGCATGGTACTACTGACTAGTAACTATTACTAGATAGAATCATTAGAATCATTAAAATTCTCATCCTCATCCTCAAAATGACTAGACTCTACTTGGCTTGATTACCTTGGCCCTGAAGGTAGTGACACCTATTGTTGTGGAAGTGGGTCCTTTTACCCACAACCAGTGGTTCACCACTATAGGAGAAATTTTTCTCCTAGATTTGTCTTGCAGCCACTTGATAACTCGATGTGGTACCATTCTCTGCCACTTGAGCCAGTTATTGTGTACCCTTGCTCATTTGCCATGATCGTATGTGTGAAGGTGGGCCTACCAACCCCGAAGGTATGATTCTTCATTATGTAATTGGGTGTTTATGTTTGCTTTTCTTGGGCACACTTGGGCATGGATTATGTTGAAAAAATGTGTAACTAGGTTCGGTCTTCATAAATATGAAATGTACTTTTGATTCTTGTATATTGTAAAATGAAAGAAAAAAATATCATTATTTATTGGAGCATGAGTTTCATGCTCAAGGTCTTTTATTTTGGAGGTCAAGCATCCATTGTGTGCTTCTAGCATTTGTCCTAGATCAAGAAGTCAAAAGAGTCGTTGTCATAAGTTGAAGACCCCATCAGGCACATTGTAACTTGTAAAGAAAATTATTTGTCATTAAAAGTGTCAAAATACCCTTCAAGACCAAGTCGGCCTGGTAGCTGGGAAATTGATGTATTTTGAGGAGTCACGTCCACCTTTAGAAGCCTATGTGAAGGAGGGAACTCGACCTCCTTGGAAGACATTCATTCACTCACTTATGCAAGTGAAGAAGAAGAGCAAGAAGGCAATGAAGAAGGGAGAGGACGAAGAAGACTTATTTTTGGGCTATTTCTCTCTCACATGTGCGAAGGAAGGCTAGGGTTTCTACTGCTAGACTAGGGTTTTTCTTTTGCAGGTCGATCTTGAAGAGAGAAGAGAAAGAAGGTCAACGAAGGTCACATTAGGTCATCCTCAAGCGCTAGAAGAAGGAGAAAGCCAAGCGAAGTGTTGAGGCAATTATATGAATGATATATCGCCACAAATTAAATTATCAACCAAGGGATCGTAATCAGTAGAGCTGATGCACTATATGTGCCAACAACAGGTAATCTACCTAATTGTCAAGTATACTGGAAAAGGCAATAACTTAACTCACACCAATCTTAATTTTTAGATGTTTTCAAAATCTAAAAGAAATCTAATCTTTACTAATGACGCACACACTTTCACACATTAACTATTTTAATTTCTACTGGTACAGGAAATCATTTAGTATAGGTACGGTAAACTGCATACTATAATACTGCTTTGGGAATTCTGTTTGCCATCGGAAATGAAACAGTCAAATGAAATCTGAAGAAGAATATGCTCTCTACTACTATTTAGTCTACACAATATTCAAATTTGTAAAATAATCAAACATAACATTCACAACTCTTATCTTATCAACTAAAGCAACCTCTTTTCTTATGACAGGAAAATAAATCTTTGACATACGGACTACACACACAGCTAAAACTTGGAATGTTGACAATCTTCAAAGCTCACACTTATATGCCTACCTAATCACTCCCGCAATGTTGAATCGATCCTTCAACCTGTGATCTCAAACCACAAATAGCTAGACCTATAAGAAGCAATTAGTTTTCTACGAGACTAAGTAAGGAAATCTTCTGCAAAATAGAGTAAATAATTGATTAAATCTCTACAGAAACGAAAGACAACGATAACTTAGAGCACACGATTACTGAAAGAAATGCTAAATACAAAGTAAAGAAGAAGCTCACCGGGATGATGTTGGTGGGCCCTTGCCAAGACCAACTGGCAGCTTATAAGAATCTACAGACTACCGAGATGAAATACACGATGTCATAACAACTGTGTTTGCATTAATCTTTGAAAGTTGGAGTTACAAATTGTTCCTGAGTGTATTTAAAAGCATAGCTAAGGATTACATACGCATACACAAAATAAACTTCCTGTTTCTATTGCTTAATTAGTTGCCTCTTCTTCACCATCTTCAGGCCCTCTTTAAATAGAGAAACAATCTGAGACGCAAAGAGATTGAAGCCATATCTTCGAGAAGGTTTGTTTTCTTGGTCTTTACGTCCATGATTTCATAAGGATAAAACATATAATTACAATCTTAATCACTTAAAATACATGAGAAGATGTCTTAGTCAAAAACCCACATACCTTATTTGATCAGTGCAGATATGGGATCACCAATAGTCGTGGTACCAGAATGTTCGAGAACCCTGTTACAGGTACCAGACGAGTGATTTGCGGTACAGATACCAGACAACGGATGCGTGGTATAGGACGACTTGGTTACCAATTGGAGTACTTGCACTTGATGGAGGTTGGTCATCACCGAGGTCCTTTGTCTAATAAAATTCATCATAGTTCAATTAGATACTTAGAGCAACAAAATAATTACTCTAACTACTAAGAAATCATAAAGCTATGTTTAAAAAGTCTTTATACCTCATGTACACTAGAAGGTCAACAAAGCATAGCTCAAGGTGTACTTAGAGGAATAATTGTGGATTTTCAAGGCAAAAATAGGTGTAAGGGAGGCAAAATTGGATGATTTCTGGCATCAAAATGTAGGCTCAACATTCCCCCATGTCTGTCTTATTGCATGTCCCCGTGCAATCCAAAACTATAAAATTGTATATGCCTACTATCTGGTCTACATGTTAGTGGCTTGGACTAAGAGGTCCAACCTGTGAAAATTCCTAGACTCGAAGGAACCCCTACTGCAGCAAATTTGAATCTACTTCACCTACTTGATTTTTAATTAACCAAGTTATTCTTCTGAATACTGAAGCAAATTACTTCTGTAGTCTACACTAATTAAATATTTGATTTCATGAAACAAAAAACAGAGCAAAGAACAAGATACATAGGACACACTTATTTTCGGACACAATAGTCCCCGGAAAACACAGCAGCAGTTCTGAGGGTTTATTATTATGCAAGAGAAATATCTGAATGCAACTCTAGGATGCTCATCTAGCAATCCTTTACAGAGAAAATACTGGCGGAAAATCTGAGTGAGTTTTACCTCACTTCACCCGGCAGAATTCCCGCTGATCCGTCACAAAACTGGCTAACCCCGACTTTTTCTGCGTTGGCTCTGCGTCAGCCCTACGTCACCTTCTTTGCCCTCTGCGTCAACTCTCTCGGCTGTTCCAAGAGTTCCTGGCAGTTCCGACAATTCCTGATAGTTTTCGCTGTTCTGACAGTTCTGGATTCTGCGTGATAGACAACTTTTCTGCGTCAGCTCTCTCGGCTACTGCGCTGCCTCTGCGTCAGCTCTCTCGGTTGTTCCGACAGTTTCGGCTGTTTTGGAAGTTCTGGATTCTGCGTAACTGGCTACTTTTTTGCGTCAGCTCTCTCGGCTACTGCGCTGTCTCTCTGCAAGCTCTCTTCGCTTCTCTATTCTGTATTTTCCAGAAAGTCCTTCTCTCGGATTCTCTCTGCCCCTCAGCTGCAAGATCTCCCCAATCAATTTTCCTCTCGAGAACTTCCCACCTCAGAAAATCAATTTCCTCAATTTGTGTGTGTCAATTTCCTCAATTTGTGTGTGTGTATCCAAATGGACCGCAAGCCTCCATTTTATATTTTTCTTGTTGAGTCTTCAGTGGCTGAGATTAAGTCCCTAATCAATGGTTAAGATTAAAACATGACTTGATCCGCCTTTTAGATCATTCTTACCCATATTTTGATTAATAACCATTAATATTTTAATTTCCCTAAGTTTAGACTTAGGAACTCCATTAAAAATATTAATTATTTTAATAAAATACAATCCGGGTGGAATTTCACCAAACGGTTTCTAGTTTCTTTAGAACTCATGTGCCTTAGCCTATCCACGAATTTTCAAGGCTAGAGCTCTTCCAATGCCACCAAAAACTAACACTCCCTCTTAGCGAGGAAAGTGCTTTGTGCACCTGCATGTTGCTCTGATTTTGAAGCATCTCCTTTCTGCACTGCTGCTGCCACCAACACTGTGTTGCTGCTGCTACTGTACTGCTGCCCATGACGCTGCCACTGCCACTGTTGCATCCGTACTACAACTCATTCTCAAACGTTGCATTTGCTATTCTGCTAGCATTGCCACTGCTAACACTGCATCCATATTGCAACTCAGCTACTGAGAGAAGCAACTGAAAAACATCCAAAATTAGCTGAACTTAACTGTGTTTAGCAATACAATGAATGTTGGAATCTGACTGTTGCTGACCCTGTGAATCCTCTGTGTTGCCGCTGACTTCTGCACTGTTGCCAACCTTGCTCTACGCTGATCAATCTCTGGACCAAGCTACTGCGTCTGTCCTCCAAACAAGCCACTGCATCATCTGACACTAAGTCCATCTCTCTACTGTTGAATCTTTGGCTCCCATAGCAAGGAATTGAGCAAAGAGGTGGACTCCTCAAGGATCCTGCCCACATGTAGTCCACCCGACTACAACTCAATATCGCCCCATCTCCCTCCTAGAGATGCATGGGCACTCATGGCAAACTCATCCTCATCAATCTTTGCTGAAGTAGCCTTAGGATCATGTTTCTCATCCTTATCCCTTTTCTTCAAAGGACATTGGGATGCATAGCGGCCCATCTCGCCACAACTGAAACATTTCACCTTTGAAATGTCCTTCTTTTGCTTCGGCTTTTGTTGTCCCTTTGATGCTAGAGCTGCGTTCTCCTCCTCCTCCTTCGTCTTTGTGCCACTCCCATTGCTGCCATTGAGGTTGACCTTCACTAGGTCCCTTCTTAACTCCTCCTGTTGAAGAGCCGCCCACATCTCCTCCCATGAAGGTAGTCTTTCCTTGCCCAATATGCTTTGGACGAAGACTTGCTATTCATCCAAGACTCCATTCAGGCTTATGCTCACCATCGCGGTTCGCTGAGGAATGGACCCCACTGCAGCAAGCTGGTCTTTAGTGTCCTAAAGACATTGAAGATAGAGGTTCACCCCTTCTCCTTTCTGCATCAAGGTCCGCTGCAACTTTTGCTCCAGATACATCTTCTGTTGTTCAAAAGAGCCTTCATATAGAGAAGACAAGGCTTCCCACATCTCTCGGGCTATATCCTTGCCCGGCAAGTGTGAGACCACATGATCTCGATCTCTCTCGAGAATGAGCCTCTTTGCCTTCCCCTACTTGGCCTTGTACTTTTGCTTTTGATCGTTGTCAGCAGAAACAACAACAACACTATTGTCGTAGGTCTCGAGATCATATTCCTCTAGAACAACTAAGATTTTGGTCTTGCATATGACATAGTTGGAAGCGCTTTCCAATCTGTCCTGATCTCTGAGCCCATGCAATGCCATCTCACCCAACTGTCGAACTGACTCCTCTAGTCATTGCTTAGCACTGCTTAGCAAGTGAGAAATACGAACTTTCTGGTAGAAAGTTCTCCAAGGAGAAAATTCCCCTTCTATGTGTCTTTGTTCTTTTCTAGCGGATTTCTGCCCCGGCAGAAACTGCACCCTTCAAGCACTGTGCTGAGGCTCTGTGTCACTCCCTCTACCTCTACAAACTTATGAACTAGAAATCATACCTTTTTGTCGTCTCACTTAGAGAGAGATTTCCTCGGATCTGCTTCCCGGCAAGGACTGTGGAATCTCTTCAAGGGGATTCGAGTTGCTGCCAAGTGCAACTTTTGGCCTCACTGCGCAACACTTGATCTGCTCTTCTTGTTTTAAAATCAACGCTCCGATACAATGTGAAAATTCCTAGATCCGAAGGAACCCGTATTGTAGCAAATCTGAATCTACTTCAGTGACTTGATTTTTAATTAACCAGGTTATTCTTCTGAATAATGAAGCAAATTACTTCTGCAATCTACACTAATTAAATATTTGATCTCATGAAACATAAAACAGAGCAAAGAACAAGATACATAGGACACACTTATTTTTGGACACAATAGTCCCCGGAAAAATGCAATGTAGGAAAAACAGTGCAGCAGTTCTGAGGGTTTATTATTATGTAGGAGAATTATTTGAATACAACTCTAGGATGCTCATCTAGCAATCCTTTACAAAGAAAATATTGACGGAAAATCTAAGTGAGTTTTACTTCACTTCACCTGGCAGAATTCTGACTAATCCGGCACAAGATTGGCTAACCCCGACTATTTCGGCGTTGGCTCTGCATCACCTTCTCTACCCTCTGTGTCAACTCTCTCGACTGTTCCAACAGTTCCCGACAGTTTCGGCAGTTCTAACAGTTCTCGAAAATTTCGGTTGTTCCGGCAGTTCTGGGTTTTGCGTGACAGGCAACTTTTCTGCGCAGCTCTCCCGGCTACTGCGCTGCCTCTGCATTAACTCTCTCGGCTGTTTTGACAGTTCCCGATGGTTTCGGCAGTTCCCAACAGTTTCAACTGTTTTGACAGTTTTGGATTCCGCGTGACAGACAACTTTTTGTGTCAGCTCTCTCGGCTACTGCGCTGTCTCTCTACAAGCTCTCTCCGCCTCTCTGTTCTGTATCTTCCGGAAATTCCTTCTCCCAGATTCTCTCTGCCCCTTAGCTGTAAGATCTCAATTGATTTTTCTCCTGAGAACTTCTCACCTCAAAAAATCGATTTTGTCAATCTCTGTGTGTGTGTATCCAAATAAACCCCAAGCCTCCATTTTATACTATTCCTGTTGAGTCTTCAACGGTTGAGATTAAGTCTCTAATCTACTGTTAAGATTAAAACATGACTTGATCCACCTTCTAGATTATTCTCACCCATATTTTGATTAATACCCATTAATATTTTAATTTTCTTAATTTTAGACTTAGGAACTCCATTAAAAATATTAATTATTTGAATAAAATACAATCCAGGTGGAATTTCACCAAACAGTTTCTGGGTTCTTTAGAACTCATCTGCCTTCTTAGCCTCTCCACCAATTTTCAAGGCTAGAGCACTTTTGATGCTACCAAAAACTAACACAGCCCAACTGTCTCCATCTTAAGTTTTTTTCTTGATGACTCTGGTATACTTGACTAATGGAAGGACCTTATTCAGCTTCTCAGTCAGCTTTGATTTCTCACCTTGCAGTTTTTGGTTTTGCTCTTTGAGGAGGGCATTCTCCTTCTTGATGTTGCCATCCAATATTTTATACTCCAACACCTTGTGGTTTAATTTTCAATTTTCTTTTGAAACCTTTTCACCTTCACTTGATGTTGAAATAGACTTGAGGACTGAGATTCTTGTCTTCTGAGTTTCTTTTCAGCTAATCGTTCTTCTCTCAAGTCCCTAGGGTTTCTGTAACTAACTCCTTTGTCTCGTTGGTGATTTCAATGGGAGCATTGTCTACTCCTGTGAATGCAGGGATGCCCCCTCACTTCTCTGATGCTTCTTTGATAGAAGGAACCTGTACCTTCTTCAACATGCTTCGTGTAGTTCTTCGGGTGATGCTTTGATGTTTACTACTCTCAGGGACAGACTTGTGAGGACGTTTCTCATCCAACCTCTTCCTCTTTATCGGAGTTTGTATTTTCTCCACGCAACTGGGCTGTTCTTCTATGGCCTCTGGTATGTCTATCACAGGTACTTCTGCACCGGCGTCTTCTGTGATTGGAGTATCCCTCTATGCCTTACCCTTTTTCTTAGGGTTCGTCTTTAGTTTCTGTGTGGGCTTTGTTACCCGCCACTTTGTTGGTGATATCCCTAGGAGAATTTTTTCTCCATGATGAGCCTCAACTGGCAGCCAACAACCCCTTGATGCCTCTTACTAGCTCGTTTTGCTATTTCTTTGCCACTCGAGCCAGCCGTGTGGTTCCTCACCCACCTGAACTGATCGTATGTTTGAAGGTGGGCCTCCCGAATCTAAAGGTATGTCATGTCATTTGGTAATTGAGTATTGGGTTTACTTATCATGGATACTTCTGGGTATGGATTAAGGGGGAGATTTGGCAGAAAGAGTGGGCTTAGTTTGTGCTCCTATCCCCTTGATGTCTTTTGGTTGTTACCTTTGGATCTTAGTCTCGTGGGATCTCCTTTATTGACCATTCGGTTCTAGGGTGGTACTACTTGGGAAACCTTGACTTTGGGTGCGTGGTCCCACTCCTTTATTTGCACATATTACTCCCTTTTCATTCACTATACTCCCCTTCATCTTTTCTCCCACTCGGGTCCACATTCCCATTCTGGGTTCACATAGGGATAGCCTCCCTATCCCCGTGCCCCCACCTCGGGTCAGACCTAGAATGATGCCCTAGAGGTTGAAGCAATTAAAAGAAAAAGTAAAAAGCATAAATGACCACATTTAACAGGAAATGGTACCACAAAATGCAAAAGATGGTCGGGACAAAAATAATTAGCACGTTGGAAAAAGCCATTACATGAGCTCTACCCCAATCATTGGCCATCACCCTGGTTGCATAGGCCCTAGATGAGCCTTTTTTTATCATTTAGGAACCCATGATTGACCCAACCCCTAGAGGGCAATGAACCGTCCTACCTAAAAGGGGGTAATCACTGCTATATCGTACATATCGTGCTTTTGTCCTTTGAGCCCCGAGCAGTTAATTAAAGAAAATTCATAAAAGGCAAAAGGTGTATGAAGAAGGGTGGAAAAATCATGGCCGAGGCACCTCATGTACCACGATTGCTCCCTCCTATACATTACATGCCCAAGTGTGGGCTTCCCCTTATCTAGCTACCCCTATGCCCCACTATGTGGCCCAGGATTGCCCCTCTCACTCCCTATTCCATTCCACTATTTGTCACTTGCCACCCACATTAGAGGGATGTACCTTGGACATACTATCCCCTTTAAGCGCTGAATCCACCTAATAATGTAGTTGCTAACCCCCTTTGGAGGTTGGAGACACTAGCACATGCCAAAGCCCACTAGAGAAGGGCATGCCATTAAGAAGTGCCCATGTTGTTATCCATGATTTGTAAGCTTTTTATCCGATTATTTTAATGTTTGGTTGTACTAGAAGCCTAGGGTATGCATTAGATCTTATGCAGGATTACAGGTGGTTTCTATTTGGGTTTGGTTTCCCTATATGGGATCCTAACCCCCAGAGCTCTACATTGGAACATGTAGGGTGTGCATAGAGAGCCATGGGCATCCACAACAGCAGAAAACACTCCACGGATCTTCATGAATGTTCAGAGATTACTAGCGATCTACTTTTGGGATGATGATGATATGCTTGGTACATTATGCCCGACAGGGGCCCACAGGAGTCCCACACTCTTGACGGGTGTCCCAGGACTTGTACGATGTCATGGTAGCATTCATTCTACCACTTGGACCTTGGCAGAGGATCTCCGATTCATATGGAGACCCATGGGGTCATCTATGTGCCCTCAAACCCAATGGGAGCACCAACGGTCTACTATTTGGAGAACAAGGGGCCATCCCCTTGTCCATCATATTCTGAGGAATTTATTTCTCAATATGGCACTTCGGGATATTATTGAGCCTTTAGAGGGCCCTATGACGTGCACATATTGTTATTTGGCCCCTTGTGAGACTTATTTTTACACTTATGAGCTAGTTTGGTGGGCTTGTCACCAATAGGGATTTTATTTGCACATTATTTTATCATTTGGGGCTAATGTAGGCCAATAGGGTAATTCAAACTCCTTAGGAGGCTATATATTGATGTTAGATACACTCATTTGTATCATCACTTGACGTGGGATATCTCTAGTCATAGATAATTTCACACTTTTTTCCTTGGTGGATATTTTTGGAACTGGATGAATTTTGATGTATGGATTTGGGCTATTCCTCTTATCTTGGAGCTTTATTGAGCAAACGAAATACTGGTTGGATATACTTTATAACATTGTAAGTAAATTTTGATGCTATTATTCTTGTTGTTGCATACTACTAAAATTAGGGCTAGTTGCTGTATTATCGAAATGTGGAATTCAACATGTTTTAACTAATTTAATGTATGCGCCAATGTTACATGAACGAAATGTCCTAGAGATTTATTTATCTCGATAAGTTTGCATCATTTGCTTTGAAGTATAAATGCTTGAAGGTCACTTTTCTTTTCTTTCTCTCAACATTGAACGAAGTTGACTTTCTGGGCCTCCTTGATTAAGAAACCAAGTTCCTACTCATCATTATCCTTGACTCCATATCCCCAAGTGAACTACGCATTGATCCCTCAAAAAGGGTGATCATTTCAACCCTCTTTTAACTATTTTCCCCCTTTTCCCCAAGTCTAGCCCCATTAGGTCACATATGGCATCAATTTCTCGGGAATTGACCCAAGGAAAAAATTTGATCTCCTATAGGCTACTGCGCTTATGGGTCCCCTCCCTCTCCTCCAAAGTTGAGGCAATTCTAACAGTGGAATCTCTGGGAATCTCAAGCCCTAGCTCTATGATCGAATTGTGCCTAGGCATCCCCAAGGCTAAACCTCAATAGGATCAATTCAACCTTTTGAAGAAAGTATTATTGTTTGGTCCTTTCCCCTCACCTTGTCTAGGATATGAACATCATTGGTTGTTACATTCCATCATTTGGGTCCACTTGGCCCTGTGGTCCCACTTCTCAATAAAGACTATTTGTCAAGGACCATTTGGGAATCCAAGTTTCCCAAGGATTATAGGGATTGAGAAACTTGTTCATAAGCCTAGAAACGATTCAGGGTCACTTTTCTTTTCTTTCTCTCGACATTGGACAAAGTTGACTTTCTGGGTTTTCAAGGTCACTTCTCACCTATCCATTGACATATACTTTACAAGTGAATCCCTACACTACCGGGACTCCTCCCATCGGTGAAATTCCATAAAGAGCAGGAAGACTCAGCTGTGGTGCCTCCACAGTTGCCCTTGACCTAGCAGTTGCCCTCTTAGGAACCCCTTTAGGTCCCCTACTAGTTTGAGTGGTAACATTTCTGGCACCATTGCCGACGAGGAAGTAGGTCTGTCTCCCTAGTGAATCATTGAGGAATTGATTCATTGACGACATTCTCATTATTCCTCTAGCGACTCCACTCATTGTCAAAACCCCTAGTCTGCTTGAAGGAGACAATATTCCTCCTTTAACTAGCGCTGTTGCAAGAAGGAACCGTGAACGATCACCTGTTGGCACTGCTCTCCTTCCTGAATTTGAAAAAGTTATTGACTCCACTCCGAAAATGACAGATACTTCTGGCACTAGCAACAACAAGATGACCAAAAGCCAAAGACATTTGGTTAGTGTATTTTCTCCTTTGAAGCTTGGTAATGATCCCAAGCTATTACCTGAAAAATACGACTGATGGTTACCTAGGTTCAAAGGAGATGCCACCATGACTGCTCGTGACTTTGTTGAAGAATTTTATTTGAAATTGCCCCCTAGGTTGATCTTCGATGATATTAAATTGTTTTATGTTTAAGAGCAATTTACCTCAAATTTTCTTATTAGCCCAATATCAATTTCCAGAATAGCATTCACATCAGCATGATAGTAAAATGTAGATAGAACATAAATATAAATAGTAGAAGATAAGCCTAGACAAGAGGACACAAGATGTGGCACCAACCAGGGACAAACCCCAATGCGGGGAAACCCTTGACCAATTCTTCTTATATTCTTTAATAATTCAGTAGAGAGAGAGAGGGATAGTACAATTATACAAATCTGTAATTTTATGATACCAGCAAAACCCTAACCAACAAAGTCAAGGCTAGTCAAACAGGTCAGATTTGACCTCTTGTCAACCTAAGTCAACTCGGCCTCCAACAGCAAGAATAGGCAGCCCAAAACAATCCGAAATATTAGTCAAACTGCAGTCAACGCTGGGACAGATTTGCGGTCAACCTTTGACAGTCAACGCTGGTCAAAGTGTGATCAAAACAAGTCAAGGACGCTGTCCAGAAATGCGGCTTGCCTAGGAGACGCTGCCCATCCCAATCCGCAATCAAAGAAGTCTCCACACTGGTCAATGCTGTCCAATTTGCCCACCTGCAGCTCGGTCAACCCAAGTCAACGCTGCCCTAACTAGAATTTGCGTCCTCCTTTCAGCCACACGTGTGAGAGAGAGACGCTCCTCTAATGCATAGGAGAGAGAAAAGAACGTGAGATGAGATGAGTGAGTTTATGCCACAAGGTCTCCTTTTATATGCCACGTTGAGGATAAATTGGGGGTGTAGAACATTGTTTTGCTTGTTGGCTGACCTTGACAAATTGTCAAGAAAACAAATAAATTCATATCTCCATGAATACATGTCAGAATCAGATGATCGTTAGATCAATCCTACACCTCTCGGTGAGAGGAATCCAAGAAAAATATCAGCTGCCATAAATAAGGTGACCCACATGGAGTTTGGCCCTAGTTTCCAATTTTGACACTCCCTCTCAACTAGGGAGAACTCCATTTGCTGATCCATATCTTTGTTGGTACTATCTCTACGATCAATGCACTGCTCTGCACTGCTGAACTATGAAGAAGAAGAAGTGATTGAGAATGTATCATACCATTCTCTACTGACCTGAAGTTAGTCCCAGATAATAGAGAGTGTCTCATAGCACTCTTGACTCGAAGTCAGTCCCAATGAAGAGAGTGTGTCATACCACTCTTACTGACCCGAAGTCGGTTCCAATTGATCCTAGATCAATATCATCCAAGCATACGGAGTACGGTAGTTACACGATGCGTCCGTCGGTACTACTATGGTCCTATTGTGGCCACCAACAACCCCCCTTCTTATTTAGTGTTATTACTAATATTAAATAAGTGGGGACCCTTAGTCAAAAAATTTAAAAATGAATTAGTGCTTGTATTTCCTTTCTAATAAAACTTACCATCATAAGCTTAGAAAAATACCTTTGAAAAATCTAAAAAGCTTAAGTTTCATGATGAGAAAGGATAAAATCACTCCTTAAGGAATATCGCATCGCATGTCTTAAAACGTACTTATGCTAGAAAACCTTAAAAACGCCGATATGCGATGTTGCATATCGCAAAATCGCATTTCGCATAAAATACACCAACATGAAACGACATTGCGATCTTGCGATATTGCGATCATGCGATAAAACGCCAAAGCAATCTTACGATAGGACAACAAAAAGATTTTGCGATACTGCGATCTTGCAGTTATGCGATACAACGATCTGCGATATTGCAAAGCAAATCGCAAAATCGCTCCATCGCAGATTTTTCCGGCTCATTATTCAAGAAAAAGCTTTTCCCATAAAACGAAACATGGTTATACGCTTTAATGCTAATTAATGAAGTAGTTGCCAGTTGTTAAGGAAATATGATTTTGTGTTTATCGAAGAGCCAGTTCGCGTAAGGTGATATATTTTTTCATGTCTTCGGCATTTAAAGCTTTGCCGTCACTGTTTCTTATCATTACTCTCACCTCACTTGTAAACTGCAGGAACAAAGAACAAAAGGTTATACAAAGCAGTATACAGGAAACTATGGGGAAGAAAGGCAAGGCTCCAATATCTGAAGATAAAGAAATGGCACCCTTGTACGCAGACACCACATGCAACAGAGACGCGAGTATTTCCACCTGGGAAGGCATGTGTAATGTACTTAAGGAAGAGAATCCTAAGGTAATGGGATTCACGGCTACTGCAAGTTCACAGAGTTCTTCTGAAGTATCAGCTACAGATTTAACTTGTTTATTCCCGCACCGGATAGCAGCAAGGCCTAAAATCCTCCCCTACACAGATATGGTTAAATGGTTACTGGACAACGCAGATATAAACAGACAATTTAAAACTCAAGGACAAGAACTTACGGGGTTACTATTTTCACAAAATGTGAGCTTTACATCCGCTAAAAGAAAGCACGCAAGAGGCGAAAATCGCACCAAGGAAGCCCAGATCAAGAAACAGAGGTAGTTTTTGATGCGCGATTAGCGCGCTGGGTAAAACTTCTCGAAATAGAAAGCTCCTAATTGCTCAGCTACCTGTAAGTCCCAAAAATTCGGAAAAAGTATATTAAAGATAAAAGGTAAAACTTGAATCAGAAAATCAGTGATAATGGTCAGGAATATCTTCAAAGTACTCAGTAAAACTACATAGTCATTGTATGATTCTCGAGAGCATCATCAATTCTGCCGAAAAGATGGTGCCAGCTCTTGCTGATTCCGTTTTTGCAGCACAGTTAAAGGCTGAAGTCGGCCAACCGACTCTTCTCAAGCAAATGCTGAATGCTTGCAACGTTAAGGAGCAAATACAGAAATAGTTAGATGTTAGATTTAATTTTAGAAATAGTGTTATTTTATTTTGCCCAAAAAAAGGACGGTCATTTAAACCGTATCCTAAATTTTTGTAATAAGTTATTTTTAGATATAGTTAGTAGTATTTAAACCCTTCTCATGCATTTAGAGAAGGGTCCAGAAATTTATCAAAAACTTGTCCTCAGAACATGCACTTTTGCACCCTCCGAGGAGGTTTTGAATGAAATGATGGAATAGGATTTATTGATTTTTGCATTAATATCTGCTACTGATGTTGCACTTCTGTACTCTTAGTGGATGTTGGATTGAGAAGAGATAAATCATTATCGCTTGAAGCTCATGAGTAGAACTAGTTATAAATGGTACTTCTATCTCTTAACTATTTCTATCTTCTGTGTTAAAGTGATATTCAAGTTCAGTTGTTTATATGTTAATGCGTGAATTCCTGAGTTATCATTTGGCACTTTTGTACGGTGATAGCTATTTATTTATGTTTAATGTATGAATAGCTCATTATGCGATATGTTTTTCACAACTGTTTCGCCTAACTTTTTATGCGAATTGGTTCATCTATATTGAATTCTTTTCTTTTAACAGTTGAATGATCTTTATTACCGATTGTTATTTGAAATCATTTTAGATCACATAACAGAAAAATTACACCCCGGGTTAGTATAGACTTAGATATTTCTATTTATTAGAATACAATAGCATGTCATTAGATTAAAGTTAGAATTAGAGCATCTTAATTAGGAATTGTTAGATCAGAAATATCAAATTCTACACACACACACTCATAAATTGGGAAACTGGTCCCATATCCCCAGTCGGACCCGCTATACCAAACAGAAAAGGAGCTGCCAACCAAGGTCCGGACTGGGCGGGTATCCCCCTTGTTGTTGACCCGATTTTCGGGGCTTTCAACAGGTCCCTATCCTCATTTCCCTTCTCATTGCCCAGAGGAGAGGTACTTCCCATGAATCCCATGCTACATGGGTAGAATGTCTCAGCAGGAGAAGGATGAACCACTCATGCTGCCTACATGTCGCCACGGAGTATCATAGTGGAAGGATGAACCACTCACCCTGTACATAACAAGCCATTAGGGGAAGGCTGAACCACTCACCCTATGGTTGCTCATTGCTCCAAGAAGTACCCCAAGCTCCCCGAAACTCCCAGAGCTTAATGTACATATCATACAAGACCCTCATAAGAGGGTCTTTCCATGACTCCTAGTTGTTCTCGAAAAGTCAGGAATTTGACCTTTCCCAGGGGCTTCGTCAGAATGCCGACGACCTGCTCATCAGTCCCAATATGATGGAACCTTTTTGCTACTCGTTGTACAATATCTTGGATAAAGTGGTAGCTAATATCGATGTGCTTGGAGTGATCATGAAATATGGGATTCTCTGATAAACGAATCCCACTTTGGTTGTCGCAGAGGATCACGGTAGTATCCAACATATATCCATACAGCTCACTGAAGAGCTTCCTCAACCAGACAGCTTCACAGGAGGCCATACTCGCAGCAATGTATTCGGCCTCAGCGGTGCTCAAAGCCATTGACTTTTGCTTCCTGCTCATCCAGGAAACAGAAGCAGAACCCAAAGAGAAACAACACTCGGAAGTGCTCTTGCAATCCACAACACTGCCTGCCCAATCAAAATCGGAATAACCATGCAGCCTCACATCTTCGACAGTGTATCTCAGTCCATGAGAGATTATGCCTTGAAGATATCTCAAAAGATTCTTGGCACCAATCCAATGTGAGTGATGAGGCTCAACCATATATTGGCTCAACGTGTTGACTGCAAAACATATATCCGGATGGGAGTTCACCAAGAACATCAGTGTTCCTATGAGTTGACGATACTTAGAAGCATTTCCCAATACAGGTTCGGCAACACTACCACATAAGTTCTTGAAGTTAAGCTCCATCGGGGTAGTCACGGGTTTGCAGTCCACCATCCCAAATCTTTCCAATATCTTCACCACGTATTTTCCTTGAGATAGGAAAATTTCTCCTGGCTTTTGCCAGACCTCCAACCCTAGGAAGTAGTGCATTAGTCCTAGGTCCTTCATCTCAAATTCGGCAGCCAACTCCCTCTTACATTTGTGAATGAGAGGGTCTGCACCAGTCAGAAAGAGGTCATCCATAATAGCACCAGTATGAGAGGCTTATCATCTTCAACCTTAAAATAAAGGTTTGGATCGACTTCACTGCTAGTGAATCCCAACTTCATGAAATAGCTATCGATCCTCTCACACCAAGCTCGGGGTGCTTGCTTCAGCCCATAGAGAGCTTTCTTCAATCTGCATACATGAGATTCCCAATTATGAATCTCAAACCCCTCCAGTTGTTCCACATAGACTTCCTCTTTAATAATCGAACCATGCAAGAAAGTGGTCTTGACATCCGTCTAATGTAGGTTCCTTCCTTGTGAAGTAACAAGGGTTATGATCGAGTGGATTGTGGTGTATTGGGCAACTGGTGCAAATATCTCGTCGTAATCCACACCTTCCTTTTGAGAGAAGCCTCGAGCAACAAAGCGACCCTTGTACTTTTTAGCACTCCCATCAGCTCCATGCTTGATTTTGTAAAGCCATTTCGAGCTGACAACTGATTTGTCCTGGGGTTTGGGGACCACATCCCAGACATCATTTTTCATGATGGACTCGTATTCTTCATTCATAGCATCCTTCCATACTTGATGCTTCACGACTTCTTCGAACGATGTAGTCTTGTTTTGAATGATAGTGCTCATAATGGTCAAGTATCCTTGATACTTGTTGGCTTCTTGCTTTCATGGAAAGTCCCTTTGGATGCAATATGTCTCTCGTCATTTTCAAGAGTCTCCCTAAGCCATGAGGGTCTCTTCCTAGAGGAGGAGGGCTCTTGAGGAGGAGGATCAATAGGATCCATAGGTTCTTCGACATTCGACATTGTTTCATCTTTTTTTTTTTCATCTGGTTTCCTAGTGTCAGCTTCTTTATCCTTCCTTGGAATAGGAAGATTGTCAACCTTGCTAAGAGCCATATCTTCATCAAAGGTAACATCATGACTTATCTCAACTTTCCTTTGACCAACCACATAAATTCTATAGGCCTTAATATTTTCGCTACAACCCACAAAGATTCCTTTCTTTCCAGATGCACCCAATTTGCTTCTCTTCTCTTTCGACACATGAAAGTATACGGGACTTCCAAAAATTCTAAAATGAGAGACATCGGGTTTCTTACCAGTGAACATTTCTTTGGGAGTCTTGGAATCCAATGCTTGATGAGGGCATTGGTTTTGAACATATACGGCGGTATTCGCAGCTTCAGCCCATAGAAACTTCAGAAGCCTTTGATCATGGAGCATGGCACGAACAACTTCCACAATTGTACGATTCTTCCTTTCAGCCACACCATTCTGCTTAGGAGTGTATGGTGTTGTGGTCTCCCTCTTAATGCCAACTTCTTTACAGAAGTCATGGAACTCATTGGATTCATACTTGGTCCCATTATCAGTCCTTAATATCTTGATTGTCTTCTTGGTTTGATTTTTGATCAAGGCTTTGAAGTGATGGAACCAGGTGAACACTTCATCCTTCTTTTTCAAGAAGTAGATGCAAGTCTTGCGAGAATAATCATATGTAAAAGTGAGATAATATAGATATCCTCCCAAAGAATTTACGGGTATCGTACCAGATATGTCGGAGTGAACCAACAACAAAATATCGGAGGTCTTGCTATTACTTGAGGGGAATGGTTCTCTTTTAAGCTTTCCTTCGGCACATCCAAGACATACACCTTCATGCTCTACTTTGAACTCGGGCATCCCTGTCACCATTTGTCTCACATCGGGTAGAGCCTTGTAATGAAGGTGGGCAAACCTCTGGTGCCATAGTTCAGATTGAAGAGATGTGTCACAAGACATGACCCCCAATGGACTTCCTCCAACTTGATATAAAGAGTCAACCTAGAACCCAAGAGTAAAAGCATCTTTAAAATTTCTTTTCCAAACGCGTACCTTTCCATTGATGAATGCCACTTTGTAGCCTTTGTCTTCCATTGCTGAAATGGACACCAAGTTCTTCTTGAGATCAGGTACATATAAAACTTCTTGCAAATGGATCATGTTACCCTGATTTAATTGAAGAGTAACATTACCTACACCCTTTACGGGATAGGTGGAATTGTCTCCAAGAATAATCTCCAAGTTTGTCTCCTTCTCTATCAGATTAGAGAGAGCTTCCTTGTAACCAGTGAAGTGCCTTGAGGCACCACTATCAATAAGCCAATTTCCCAACGAGTCCAAAGGAGAGGTAGTGGAGAGGGATGATATAAGATAATACTCATTTTGTTTATTGTTAACAACATTCGATTCATACCTGGAGTTCCTTGCTTTCTTGGAGGGTTGACCATTTCCTTGATTTCCTGCATTCCTCTTTCCTTTCCCATTGAACTTGCCATTCCTTTGATTGTTGTTGAAGTTTCCCTTTGAGTGACTTCGATCATCATCATGTGATGTGTCCTTTCTATTTGGACACTGCCTTGCATAGTGGCCAAATTTATTGTAAACAAAGCATCTTCCTTTCCTTCCACCCTTCGATCCGGGCTTTCCTTTGAAATGACCTTTAGACCCAGAAGTATTTCTCCTTTTGGCATGAGAGGAGAAAGCAGTGGGGTTGCCTCTATTTGAAGGCTTTTCTTGCTCCACCATCCTTGTCTTTTCTTGAATGCATCTCGACATCAATTTTTCAAACCCCAGAATTCGATCATTATTGAGAAGAGTGGTTCTAAATATATACCATTCAGATGGGAGCCCTCCAAGGGTAGTGATAGTTTGTTCCCTGTCAAGAATGACTTCTCCAATCGATAGAAGATCATTGTTGATCTTAGTGATCCTCAAGAAGTAGGATTGAATATCCTTGCCCTTGCCCTTCTTAATATCCTTCAACTTATTTTTGAGGAACAAAACTTGATTTGCATCACTAACCTTAAACAAGCTTACCAATTTGTCGTAGATCTCATTGGAGGTGTTCAACTCAGAAATGTAGGCCACTAGACGCTTGTCAATTGAATCTCAGATAATATTTTTCACTTTGACTTCACCCTTAGTGTACTTGTTCTTTGTAGCAGCCAGTGCATTTGATGGAGGCTCCAAGATTTTACCCCTCACATAGTCCAACACTTCTTGTTCTTCCAATGTCAGATCAAGAGACATCTTCCATCCGTGATAGTCAGACTTCTCACGGAGCTTGTCTTCAGCCGAGAAGTGGGATGAGGAACCCATTGAAGCCTTTTGTCCTTTCCAACTGTTTTCGATGATTGCTCTTTCACTCTTGCTTGGGCTTTGTCTTCACCTCACCTCTGATACCCTGTTAAATTATGGTATGTTCTTATGCTTAAGAGCAATTTTCTTCAAATTTTCTTATTAGCTCAATATCAATTTCCAGAATAGCAATCACATCAGCATGATAGTAAAATGCAGATAGAACATAAATATAAATAGTAGAAGACAAGCCAAGACAAGAGGACACAAGATGTGGCACCAGTCGGGGACAAACCCCAATGTGGGGAAACCCTTGATCAATTCTTCTTATATTCTTCAATAATTCAGCAAAGAGAGAGAGACAGTACAATTATACAAATTTGTAATTTTATGACAGCAGCAACAAAACCCTAACCAACAAAGTCAAGGCTGGTCAAACAGGTCAGATTTGACCTCTAGTCAACTTCAGTCAACTCGACCTCCAACAACAAGAATAGGCAGCCCAAAACAGTCTGAAATATCAGTCAATTTGTTGTCAACATTGGGACAGATCTGCGGTAAACCTTTGATAGTCAACACTGGTCAAAGTGTGATCAAAATAGGTCAAGGAAGCTATCCAGAAATGCGGCTTGCCTAGGAGAGGCTGTCCAACCCAATCCGCAGTCAAAGAAGTCTCCACGCTGGTCAACATTGTCCAATCTGCCCACCTTTAGCTCGGTCAACCCAAGTCAATGCTGCCCTAACCAGAATTTGCGTCCTCCTTCCAGCCACACATTTGAGAGAGAGATGCTCCTCTAATGCACAGGAGAGAGAGAAGAATGTGAGATGAGATGAGTGAGTTTATGCCACAAGGTCTCCTCCTTTATATGCCACGTTGAGGATAAGCTGGGGGTGTAAAACACTGTTTTGCTTGATGGCCGACCTTGACAAATTGTCAAGAATGCAAATAAATTCATATCTCCATGAATACATGTCGGAATCGGATGATTGTTAGATCAATCATACACCTATCGGTGAGAGGAATCCAAGAAAAATATCGGCGGCCATAAATAAGGTGACCCACGTGGAGTTTGGCCATAGTTGCCAATTTTAATAGATGAAGATAAAATCATGATGCTGTTTGCCTTATCACTTGAGGGACAAGCTAGAGAGTGGTACCTTAGTCTCCCTCCTAGCTGCGTTACTGATTCTGATGAGTTTGAAGACTTATTCATGAAAGGGTGGTCTTGCAATGCCCAGGGAACCTTCAACATCGAGAAGTTTAATCAGATATCCAAGGGAAGGGAAGACCTCTGGGAATTCATTCAAAAGTTTGATAGGATTGTACGAGATATCCCTGATCACCTAAAGCCTTCCGATGCCAACATCCTTGATAAATTTGTCAAAGTTGTCGGGGGCCACGTAACCTATGCCATATGAGTCAAGAAACATTCCACATTGGCTGAAGCTAAAGAAATGGCAATCCAGGTTGAGGAGAATCTTCGTATATCAAAAATGAATGTCGATGACCTCCCTAGAGCCAAAACTGAGACTAAGAATGAGAATTCGAAAAATCAACACGAAGAAACCCTTTGGGCTATCCTCAAGAAAATGGAGAAACTTAGTGAGGAAGTTCATTCATGAGATCGAATCGTTATGAACAAAATCACCGCTTTGGAGAAAGCCCAAAAGTCAAATTTTGTTTCGAAAGGGAAGCCTTTTCCAAGAAAGCAAGGTGAGGAAGATAAACCTAGCTCATCTCAAGTCCTAAATACCTTAGCCCCAACCAATATAGTGGACCAAGATTCATCCTCTAAAGATGAGGCTAGTGAGAGTGATGAGAGTGATGATGATGAAACAAATGAGCAAACTAACCTTGTAGAATCTGATGTATTCAACATTCTACTTGGAAGTTCATACACTCATCCTCCCATCAGTGAAGTCATAACCAAAGATGAGAAAGAGAAGCCTATGCTAAACACTGATGAGCGTAGCGGAAGATTCAAAGGGGTTCAATATTCCTGAAGAGACAATAATAAAGACCTCGCAAACTCCAAAGAGCCTAACAAAGAGGACACTTCTCCCGGGCAGAATCCTCCCAAAATTGTCCCCTCTAAAGAGCCTCCCAAAGAGAAAGCCCTTACGAGGAATCCTTCGAAAAAGGATTCCCAAAATAAAGTTGAACCAAAAAAGGGCCCTCAAAGGGGAGAAAACACCAAGAAGAAAGAAAAGGGAAAACATGTTGGGCTTAACATTGACATGGATGCTCCCTCGATCGGGGCGCGAGCTGGTGGATCAGCTCATTAAGATGGGATTAAATGTGGGTGCTACAAGGTATAAAACCACCACCCCCCACATGCTCGAGGCGATGGGTGCGGTGGCCCTTTGCATGATTTCAAGTATTGCATTTAGGAAAGGTGGCAGCGGGAGGAAGGGAAGTGTTGGAGTTTGTAATTGACCAGGAGAGAAGTCTGGTGAGTATCAAAGTGATTGTGGGCAAGGAGACTGGAGTGGCGGGCTGGTTTCGTGGTTCCACAAGCAGCAGCAACTCCATCATCTGCACGCGAAGGATTACGGGTATGTTATCGACCATCTCTGTTATCTTATTATGCTGCCCTGTTTTGGGTTTCGTTTGAGGGAGAGGGAAGGAATTTTGGGGAAGGATCGTAAGGATGTGGGGGGTTGGGGGCATAGGCTAGTGGCATGTGTCTGTTAATTTTAGGCAACAATGGTATGCTCTATGCTTTAGAGCAATTTTACTTCAATTTCTTTATTAGCTCAATATCAATATTCAAATTAGCAATCACATCAACAAGATAGTAAAATGCAGATACAACATAAACATAAATAGTAGAAGACAAGCCAAGACAAAAGGACACAAGATGTGGCACCAGCCAGGGACAAACCCCAATGTTGGGAAACCTTTGAACAAATCTTCTTTTAGTCTTCAATAGTTCAACAGAGAGAGAGTGCAATTTACAAATCTGATAATTTATAACAGTTGTTAAAGAGCCCTAACCAGAAAAGTCAACGCTAGTCAACAGGGTAGATTTGACCCTCAACAAATTGGTCAACTTCAGCCTCCAAACAGCAAGATAAAACAACACTCAAAATAGTCAAATTTAGCCCAGTCAAAGTTTGGTCAAACATCCCACCTGTGATCAGCCCTAACTGTAGTCAATGCCGGTCAACAATCAAGTTTTAGCCTCAATTTTTGTTTCCAAAAATGCGGCTTGCCCAAACAGAGATAGCCCTCACAAAAACGCAGTCAAAGGAGGCCAACACATGCTGGTCAACGCTTGGTCAAACTATCCAGAAATGGTCTCCTGAAATTTCGGCCTTCTAAAATTTCGCTTTCCTGAAATTTCACTCTCTTGAAATTTCAGACGTGTGGAGAGAGAGAGGCCCATAAATCCGTACCCAATCAATGAGGAGAGAGAGAGAGAGAAGTGTGAATATGAGTGTGTCCAAATGAGGCTAAGTCACCTTCTATTTATATGCAACGTTGGGGATGGATAGATGTGACTGTTGGGCTTCTGAACCTACATAAGTTTGCTGGCCGACCTTGACAATTTGACCATAATCAAAAATAAATTCATAACTTCATTTGTACATGTCAGAATCGGATGATATTTAGATCAATCCTACACCTCTCGGAGAGAGGAATCCAAGAAAAATATAAGCTATCATAAATAAGATGACCCATGTGGAGTTTGGCCCTAGTTGCCAATTTTAACAATGTCTGCATCTACTTCTGTCTTTGGCACCTGATAGGCATCCTCTCCATCTTGCTTTGCTTCGAGATTCTCCTTTCTCGTATGGGAATTTTGATGGCTCTGGGCAGGCGGCATAGTGTAGAAGCATGCAGGTGCGTCGCTGGAGAAGCTGAGGGGTTGGGCTATGGGGATAATGTCTGCTAGTACGCCCACATTTTGAGAGGAAACCTCTGTAACATGACCATGCGCAACTGGAGGGGGGTTTGTAGAGACCTAGGAATGGGGGAGGAGGAGGAGAATTACAGTGGGCAGGAAACCTGGCAGGGAATTGAGATTGGCTATTGAAGGGGGCCTGACGATGGCGGCGTTATGGGGCTCAGGGATGGGTGGATGCCTGTGTTGGGTCCTCTTTTTGCTTATAGGGCGGATAACAAAGGGCATACTAGCCAGGTTGGGCTGATGGCCCGTAGGCAATTGCACCTCTTTACCTGGGATTGGCGAGATATTGCATGTCGGAGCGTTGCTAGGGGGGGCGCCTTTTGCGAAATGCAACCTCTGGTGCAGGTCATGGGTCGGTCCTCTTTGCGCAACTCGCCTGCGACCATGAGGGGCATGGTATTGCAGCCGACAGGGGGGTATAAAATTGGCAGGATGGAGCGACGCAACCCTACCACCTGTGTGCATGCACCTTGTTGTAATACATTGAAGTTTAATCAGGTTACAATTTGTCGCATTGTACAGGACTAGCCTAGAGAGACCATGGCACGACTTGCAAAAACCCAAGGCCGCAGTAAGAAACCTCGCGTGACTAAGCAAGACATGGAACCTGGACCTTCGAGTGGTCGACGGGGTCGGAAGTCTGTCGAACAGTTAATTAACGAAGCGACAGCCGCTTACTGTGAGGGAACCAATGAAGAAATTCAAAATTTGTTAGAAGAATGGGAAAGCAAAAGTGAAGTTAGAGACTGAGACAGATACAGAGTTGGAGGACTGGAGAGTCCTTGTCCCGGAACTTGGAAATACAAGAGGCAAAATCACCCAATTCAAGCAGACCCTCTAGCTATACTGTCTAATGAAAACCCTGCTGAGAAAGGCGATGGAGTAGATCTCGGTAGGCATGGTAGTCACAGTTCAAGGAATGCCAAATTACAAGTAGGAATTTCAGAAGGTGCAGTTTCAACTGCACAAACAGGATGTCCGCCTTGGCCAAATTGAGCAGCACCTGCCACGTATCTTGGTTCAGACAGAGTTGCCTGGTACGAATGCCAAAGATCCAACACTGATGGAATCAACATCAGCTGAACAACATGATTAACATGCCTACTTTCTGATAGTTTTGTTTATATATGCGGATAGCTTTTAAATTTGTCTATGCAATTATATATGTATGTAGAACTCTAAAGTATGGAAGTGGATAAGAATTTGAAACTTATATTGCTTGGATAGAGAGACTTAAGATTTTTTGCTACTAGATGGCATATAATGCGGATAGGTGGCCAACAGACTTGGTTTTCCACTGGGCAAGTTGAGGCCACCTAGCCAGTTCTATGTGGTGTAATTTTGTTCTATATTAATTAAAAAGGAGGATCTTCCAAGCTTAACAAAAAAAAAACATTGACTGGATGCTGCTATTGGAAAGATGACCATATCTGTCCCTTAAAGGAGATTGGTAATCTTCCTGAGCAAGGATAACAAATTAAGAAGTCCTTGGGTTTCGAAGAAGAAGAATTACCCGAAGACTTGCAAAACATTCACATTCCCGATCGTAACCCCGGACACGAACCTTTCATGCTTAGTTTGGCTATCAATGATCTTTACCTCCATAATTGTATGCTCGACTCAGGGGCTTCCGCAAACATTATGCCTTTAACTGTTATGAAGCAATTGGGTCTCAGCATCACCTGACCATACAAGGTGTGTGGATTTAACTTCAAACTTATCGAAGTGGAGGGTCTCATTAAAGATCTTAAGCTTTCTCTGGCTAGGAACCCGTACATATCTCTCCTCATGGACATTGTTGTCATCGATATTCTTGATGTATGGGGGATGTTGCTATCTAAAAAATGATGAACCATTATTGGGGGCCATGTGCAAATGGATCTATCATATGCTACCATCCCTCAATCTGATGGGACTCCTTTCATCCTTCATAGAGAACCTACCTGCCTATCTCATGTGATTGAACCTGATCCCTACTATGAAGCCCATAACACCGAGAAGCTAGATTGGTGGGCTTGTCACCAATGGGGGTTTTATTTGCATATTATTTTATCATTAGGAGCTAATGTAGGCCCATAGGCTAATTCAAACTCCTTAGGAGGCTATATATTGATGTTAGATACACTCATTTGTATCATCACTTGACTTGGGATATCTCTAATCATAGAGTATTTCACACTTTTTTCCTTGGTGGATATTTTTGGAGATGGATGAATTTTGATGTATGGATTTGGGCTATTCCTCTTATCTTGGAGCTCTATTGAGCAAACAAAATGTTGGTTGGATTTACTCTACAACATTGTAAGTAAATTTTGATGCTATTATTCTTGTTGTTGCATACTACTAAAATTAGGGCTAGTTGCTGAATTATCGAAATGTGGAATTGAGCATGTTTTAGCCAATTTAATGTATGGGCCAATGTTATATGAATGAAATGTCCTAGAGATTTATTTATCTCGAGAAGCTTGCATCATTTGCTTTGAAGTATAAATGCTTGAAGGTCACTTTTCTTTTCTTTCTCTTAACATTGGATGAAGTTGACTTTCTGGGCCTCCTTGATCAAGAAACCAAGTTTTTACTCATCATTATCCTTGACTCCATATCCCCAAGTGAACTAGGCACTGATCCCTCAAAATGGGTGATCATTTCAACCCTCTTTTAACCATTTTCCTTTTTTTCCCCAAGTCTAGCCCCATTAGGTCACCTAGGGCATCAATTTCTCGGGTATTGACCCAAGGAAAAGATTCGATCTCGTTTAGGCTATTGCGCTGATGGGTCCCCTCCGTCTCCTCCAAATTTGAGGCAATTATAATGATGGAATCTCTGGGAATCTCAAGCCCTAGCTCTAGGATCCAATTGTGCCTGGGCATCCCCAAGGCTAGACCTCAATAGGATCAATTCAACCTTTTGAAGAAAGTATTCTTGTTTGGTCCTTTCCCCTCACCTTGTCCAGGATAGGAACATCATTGGTTACCTACATTCCATCCTCGAACCTGGGTTGGGTCCATTTGGCTCCGTGTGGTCCCACTTTTCAATAAAGACTATTTGTCAAGGACGATTTGGGAATCCAAGTTTCCCAAGGATTATAGGGATTGAAAAACCTGTTCATAAGCCTATCCTTTCACCCTCAACCCTCCAGTCCTCACCCTTTATCCCTGGTGGACCAAGTCCCTTGCTTAAAGAACAAGCAAGCTTCATTCTTCACTCCATCCTTGGGAAAGGGTTTTCAGGGTCACTTCTCACCTATCCATTAACATATACTTTACAAGCGAATCCCTACACTAAATTCTGCTCAAGAAATGTATGAGGCTCTCTCCAAATTATTCACCATCAACAATCAAGAACATTGGTCAAATAGCAAGCCTCAAAAATGAATTAAGGACTATTAAGATGACAAAAAGACGATACTGTATCACTCTCCTTAATTAGGATATCTAGAGTCAGAGATGAACTCCAAGCAATAGATGAAGTTGTCCCAGAAAAGGAGCTCGTAATTACTGCTTTTTAGGGCTACCAAAAACTTATAGTGCCTTTGCATAAGGACTTAACAGCTGGAAGGATCTCCAACATTTGAACAAATGTGGAATGCATGCAGTCAAGAAGAAGCTCGAATATTATTAGTAATTCACAAGAAGAAGGGAACCTTCAAGAAGTTCAAAGGACCAAAGAAGAAAGTTGACCTATCTAAGATTGAATGTTACAATTGTCACAAGATGGGTCACTACAAAAATCAATGTTCGAAGAATCCAAAGAATAAGAAAAGAGATAGGGATCAAAGAAATATTACCGATGAAGCTCCACCCAAGAAGATTAAGATTGAAGAATTAGAAGTCAAGTACTTATACTACTAAGTCCTCTCTCTCACATATCTCTCTTAGTCTTCTAGTTTAAATTTTGAATTGTTTTCCTTTATGTTTTGATTTCTAGAGTTTGCAGATCTAACATGTCTTGTTAGAACATTTTTGAATTATTTTGATGAGTTATAGGTATCCCTTGAGATTGGATTAAGAGGGAGCCCTCACCATTTTACCAAAAGATAAGTATCTTGTTCTTTGTCTCCTCCTTATGTTTGGTTTCCCTTTCATATCAAGATTTGTTTATATTATAGGCTAATAACCTTTTATTTATATTTTCCTTGGTTAGGAAAGCTTACTAAATGCTCAAGATTATTGAGGAGACTTCAAAGGATAGACTTGAAGCATGGAAGAAGTTCTATTGAAACCCATTAAGATTTTGTTTCCTACAAGGTTTGTTAAAGAACAATTCAAGGTATGTCTTAATCTACAAGTTTTGTTGCAAGGTTCTCTTCATAGAAAAGGTATGTTCATTCTGTTTTGAAATTTTCTTTACCTCATTGACATCGTTATGTCTAGGGTTTTCAATCTTAAAGATTTTGGTTAGGGTGATTAATCATTAGATGAAATCTACCCTCGTTATACTATCATTTTGATCATTCTTGTGAAACCCTAACCTTTAGGGTTCACTATAAAGCCATATCATCTTAATCCTAAGGGTATGTCTATATTGTTAAAACCCTAGTCATCTTAGGGTTGTTGATAAAATCTAGAAATCCCATTCTTTTGATATTTAGGGTTTTGGTATTGTTATGATAGAAGCCCTAGTCCTTTAGGGTTTGCTGTTGATATATAAAGAAAAGCCTAGATCTTTAGTGTTTAGTAATTTAGGATTTATAAGCAAAACCATCAACATAGTAAGATCATAGGAATAAAACCCTAGGTGTATATTCGTTTGTCTGATCGAAACCCTAGTTTGGTCAAATTTGTTGTATATCTAACTTTGATGTATTAATGTTTGTGTATTGGGTTTGCCTAGTAGATATTGTTATGAAATGCTAATGCATGATTATGAAATCCTAGATATATACAAGCATGATAACCAAATTATTGATACTCGTGTTTTAGTTTGTGAAATTTAGGGTTTATGACAAAACACTAGTAGAGATTGATGTTCTAGGAGATAACGATATTGTTTTCGATTGTTGATATGAATTTGCTTTGATAACGAAATCTAAGGTTTGGAACAAGCCCTAGTAGAGTCTGTCATACAATTATGAAAGTAATATTGAAGCCCTAGATGTATAGTACTATGATTGGATTGTAATTTGATTGAGTTGCTGGTATCTAAGGCTTTGTGTCTCGATGATAAAGTCTAGGGGTTTGTGAAAAAACCCTAGCTACAAATTGAAAGTTTAGTATGTAAAAGATGTCTCTGATCGATAATGAACCTAACTAGGCTTAGGTGTTTGGTGTCTAAAGTTTGAATGTTTGAATGCTTCCATTATAGTAATATGATGCTTCCGTATATTTGTACTTTGTTAAGGTTTTTGCAGGTACATGATCTTCAAGATATTGAAGATATTTGTAATTGAAGATGAGCATGATGAAGGAAGCTATAAGACTGATGATGATCAAGATAACCTTGATGCCATGAGAAAGAATGAAACATTGAAAGATTGAACTTTCTCCAATGTTATAAAAGAAGAAAGCTACTGACCTCCCCAAGTTAAGAGGGAGCCTGGGTAGAAAGGGTACATCTCCCCAATTGAGAGGGAGGGCATAGTAAATACCTTGAAGAAAGAAGGAAACCAAAGATTGAATAAAAGTACCTCATATGGATTTGCAAAATACTGTAGTTGTATTAGGTGCTACTGAAGAAATAAAAGAAGAAAAGCTTCCGACAAGATGTAAATGGATAACTTGACGATGATATAAGTGGCATCAGAATGATTAAGGACCCCACAGGTTTGTGTTTACTTGTGTATATATATTTGAAAGTTTATTACTGATTGGGGTTGTGTTTGTACAGGTAAATCTCTCCATAAGAAGGTTAAACACTTTGAAAGCATGCTTGGACAAATGGATATATCTTATTTAGTTTATAGGGAGAGATGAAACATCTTATGGGAATATGCTTGGGAGGACATCTGGCCGACCTATGTGTTGATGTCTAGATCCCGAAAAGGGAGGGTGGGGTTGGTCATGGAGCTCCAACCTTGGATATGCACCTAGATCCCTGGGTTGGTGGTAGAGCTTAAAAGCTTGATGGTACATAGAGTTGGCTAAAGCTTGAGCCCCCTTAGACCCACCCAGATAGAATACCTTGGTCAGGTTTCTAGTCCGCAGCACTGAGTGTGCTAAAACTCTTCGTAATTCATTTTGAGATCTTCCATGTACCTCTATTTATTTGTAATTATGAATACCTCCCTAGTTAAGAGGGAAGGTTGAAGAACATAACTAGTGTCGGTCTTCATAATTGTATTTTAGTCATGATGTATTGTATTTGTGAAAAGAAAGTTTTTTTTTTTATTATAAATAAAATTGACTTATTAAAGCATGGGTTACATGCTTGGGTCAATTGTTCATATGTCAAAGCCTCCATTGCAGGCTTCTAGGGTTTATGTCAAGTGTCCTTGTCCTTGTCATATTGTAAAAGACCCTTCTTGGGATTTATTTGTCAAGGAAGAAATTTAGTTTAATAAGTCATCTAGGTCTCCTCCACCAAGTCGGCCTCAAAGAAGGACAAGTCGGCCTAACTGAGGGGCAGAATCACCCATATAAAGGTAGCAACTCGACCTCATTTGGAGAATCAACTCATCGAGTTCGATTTGCAACTTCTGGGCAAGAAAAAGGTGCAAAATTCAAGGAAGGGTTTTCCCCTATAAAAGGGTTTTAGCCCTGACAGAGTGCCTACATCTGGTGTACTTGATCTTCGTGTTTTTCTTTTGGTAATTGCTTGATGGAACTAAGATAAAAGAAGAACACAAGTAATTATCAACAAGAGAAAATCTTTTTGCCTTTCTGATTTTCTAACATAGTTCTCCCAATTGCTAGGCACTGGTCTTAAATCCTTGGTGATCACTCTTAACTCAACGAATCATCTTTCTTTTCACCTCTTTTTCCTCGTCCCCTTAAGGATAAAGAGGCCTCCTTAGGACTTTATGCGAATTGCATGAGAGAAGAGTTTTTTCAAAACTGTTTGGACAAGATTTTGCGTTGGTGTTTCCTCTAGCTCTCCTGAAGATTTGAGGCAATTCTCACCGTGGATTCTCCACAAAATTTGATGCCCTAGTCATCACATCAAGAGGGAACCCTAGGTGCTAATCCTTCAACTTGGGGATTTCTCCAAGGCTTGTGCTTTAGTACTTGTTGAAGTATACCATTCATATCCTTTTCTCTCGCCTACCTTGACTTTGGATGAGCTCATATATCGCTAAATATCTTAACCCTAGGTCTCGTGTAGTCTTCCTTTCAAGGGTTTTTGCTTGGAAAGTCTTGGTAGCTTCTCCCAAAGCTCGCACTTTCATTGAACCTTTCCATTGAATGAGCCACCTTGCCTCACTTCAAGCATATCCTAGATTCATCTATCACAAGTGAGGAATACTGCGACTCCTGTTGGTGAAAATCCGAAAATAGAATGGGACTTAGGCTGTGGTGACAGTGGGCCTCTATCCCAGGTTGTTGTTGTGCCCTCTTGCTTTTGCCTGTCTACAAGGCTTGCTAATTTGTGTAGCAACATGTCCAAGTCCATCCAAGAAAGGTTTTCATTGTCAAATGTTGGTGCGTGACTCTCCACAACCCACTCTAATGAGGGATCAAAGTCATCTAAGACTATGTTGCTTGATTTAGGGGTCTTGTTTAGAAATTGGTTATGCGTTAACCTAAATTCGTACTAAACATAAATCATATTGTTCTACCTCTTTTGCTCCAAATGGTCCTACTTCTTGGTGTGTATACACTAAAAAACAATCCAATTTTGTTCACACCCAAAAGCACTACATGTTGGCTCAATATCCAAATTACATTTTTTTGCAAATTAGGGCATTGACTACCAAACTGTTGCTACCAATAAGTTTTAATAAGAGCTGAAGGCAAAGAATTTTTAGCAAATGATTTTGAAACTTAGACTTAACTTTTATAGTGAATAATATAATTTGAAAACTTTGAAATTTCTTACTTGGTGGATACTTTGTTTTGCTTTTTATAGCCATACACATGGCAAAGGTACAGGTACTTTGATCAAAATTAGGAGCTTGCTATGTATCTCAACGAGTCTTGGGATCAAGGACCATTTGCTCAATGCATCTCAATAATCCCCTTTTTTACCTCTTCATCTACTTCAATTTTTTTTTGTATAATGGTACCTTCAATGTTTGAAAGACAAAAAATTATAGAATCTCCTTGAAATTCTGCAACTGCTTGAATGACAAATCTGAAAGCAATTTCGTTGCACCAAGACACAAAATTTCCCTACTTAAATTTTCAGCGGAATAGGAACAAAAATAAAAACACATTCACACACAATAACATAGTTAAATTTTCTAGGGAACCCACTTGGGAAAACCCTCTACTAGTTGTGGAATTTTATTGACAAAAAATTGAGCAATATGATCTCTTTTACAAGACAACTGTTTCAACAGAGAATACAACTTTTCTCATTGCTTGGACTAAGCTAGAAACCTCCTTGCAAGACTTTTCTGCTCCCTATTTCTTTGCAGAACCTTGCTCTTATCTCTCCAGAAATCTCCTATTTCCTAGCCTTGAGCAAGTCCTTATTAGTTAGGAATTCTTCCTAAATCCTAGTGCACTTCTACAAGGAAATTATTTGCCTCAAATAAGTGTCTAGGCAACAAGCTCTCACACACACAACCTGTGCATAATGAATTACAAAGGTGCCTTCGTCCTCCTTATAAGCAATTCAACTCAACTAAATTTGTCAAGTTATTTTTGGAACTCAGATTGGGATTGAATTATTAACTGAGTCAAAACTGACTATTCTAACTCATCCTGCCTCAATCAGAAATTGAAGCTCACTAACTCGTCCTTTTCCAAAAATAATCTCGCACTAGGAGACAAACAAAACTGAGTCTCCAACTCCTGAGCATGAGTTAACAACTCCATGACACGTCCTGATTTCTAGGAACTCGTGCATGCTAAAGGAAGATTGTTTGTGGTCATCTTGACTAAGGCACGAGTTAAGAAGACCTTCACTCGCTACTTTTCAACACTCCCTCTTAGCGAGGAAGGTGCTTTTGGAAGAACCTCGTCCACCTGGATTTGTCTCCAACACTACCACGTTCTCAGCTGTTGCAGCTGCTCCCTCTGAACTAGAAGACTTCCCTGCTTTCTTTCCAACCATGCTCTGCGAGTCCATCACTTCAGTCATAAGTGCCATGTACCCTGTGTACCTCTGTGGTTGCTTCCTCTGGCGGAAGGTGATACTGGAAGATCAAACTCTATCTTGGTCTCCCTTAAACAAGTCCTTTGCCCACTTGGCTTGAACTCTCCCTATATTGGGAGTCGCTAACTGAGTGGTTGCCTCCACTCGCCCTGGGCTATATAGCCTATACTCATCATCCTGCTGGTCAGCCCCACTGCCAACTAGCTTAGACTCAAATTGAGATACTAGCTGAGGCTACATCTTGAGAGATTTGTCCTGGTCTCACTCAACTATCACTTCTCTCTTTTAGAACTTCTTGCTTTGCTGCTCAAGGCTGTGCCTGTCTCTACTTACACCTTGTAGAGATTTTTCATCCTCACACGTATCTTCTTCTTACATCTAGAAGCTAAGTGGTAGAGGTAAGCCTTATATCTATTGAAGATGACATCATAACCCTTGACCTCTGTGAAAATTTCAAGTTTGAAATCTTATTGCAGCAATTGGAAATTATTCTTCTAATTGTTAATTAATTTAACAATTTATTTGCTATGACAAATACTGAATAAATCACATTGCAACCTTCACAAATAAAATTGCGGAAAATAATTGTTAAGTTATGGTATGTTCTATGCTTATAACAATTTACTTTTTTTTCTTATTATATTCCACAGATTAGCAATCACATGTACATAAAGTAAAGTGGAGATAGAACATTAAACGATCGACAGAAAACAAGCCAAGACAAGAGATACAAGATGTGGCGGCTAGCCAGGGACAAACCCCACAATGTGTGGGGAAACCCTTTGATCAAATCTTCTTTTATTTTCAAAAATTCAGCAAAGAGAAATAGTACAATAAATCTGATTTATATCAGCAGTAGCAAACCCTAGATCAGCGGCATCAGTATTAGCGGCTTCATCATCAAACTAGGGCAAACAATATCTCACAAACTGACCATCGGATCGGCTTGATTCCACCACCAAAAGTTGCGGCTTCCAGAGGAGGTTCAGATGAACCTACAGTGCAGTACAGATGAGGAGATCTTCTAGTCCATGCAGGTCAAACATTACTTCTGCAGTTGCAACTTCAGTTTCGGCAACTTCTAGCTTCAAACTAGGGCAGTCGATATCTTGCAAACCGTCCGTCAGATTGACTTAATTCTACCACCAAAAGTTGTGGCTTTCAGAGGAGGTTCAAATGAACCTATAACGCAGTTCAGATGAGGAGGTCTTCTAGTCCACGCAGGTCAAACTTTACTTTTGCAGTTGCAGCGTTAGTTTTAGCAGCTTTCGGCTTCACATGTGTGAGGGAGAGACCCTTTTTTGCGCAGTAGAGAAGAGACTCTTTTCTGCGCAGTAGAGAGAGAGAGATGTGATGAGATGAGTGAGTCCAAATGAGGAAAAGTCCTCCTATATTTATACACAACATTTGTGTTTGAATAGATGCGATTGTTGGGCTTCTGAGCCTACATGAGTTGTAGGTTGGCTTGATAATAATTCCATAATCAAAATAAATTCATATCTCCATGGATACTTATTGGAATCGGGTGATCTTTATATCAATCCTACACCTCTCGACGAGGGGAATCTAATAAAAATATTATCAGCCGTGAATAAGATGACGCACATGAAGTTTTGCCTTAGTTGCCAATTTTAACAATAATAGCGCTGGAAACTGAGAAATATTCTAGCACACACACACAAAATTAACACAATTGTTTATGAACAAATGTTCCTGGAAAAACCAAACTTGAAAAAATTGGTGCAACAATTGAGGGTTTTTATTATTATGCAACTATGTCACAAGGTTTGTTGAACTTTAACCTTGAGGTTCAAATTTTTGCAAACCTTCAAAAAATTTTGAGGTTCGGCGAACGTCATCGAACCTCATAGCCATTGACCAAGTCCATAGATCAAAACTCATAACCTCATTTTACAACTCAAGCTTGTAATCTGCCCTTGCAATTTCCATGTTCGTGATAGCATTTTGTATGTTTATTAATATTGATATCTTACTATTTTATCCTATATCTCATTTTAAACTTAATATATGTATATACATAGAAAATGTATATAGATGAACCTAATGGCGAACCTCATTTGAACGTTGTCAAAGAATTTGAACTCGAACAGAACCTAGTCATTGTCGAACCCAAACTTGAACCTGAACCATGTGACTTAGTTCTGCAGTAGTGAGAAATTTTGATTACAATCTGGATGTCGAAAACTGGCAATCCTGCAGAAAAATTATTGGCAAAAATATTATGAGGAATCTTCCTCACCCCCACTAGCAATTCGGGCTCTGACTGCAGCCTCTGGAATTGAAACCCATCTTCTCTCCAGCAAAATCGAATTGCCTCTAGAGGTTTCTGCGCAACCTCACTGTGGCTCTTTCCGCCTCTCTGCAATGCACTTCACCGAATTTGGAAAACTTCCTCCGACTCACTATCCCTACCCCTCATTGTCTCTGTTTCCCTACTGAAGCTCAAACTTCTCCAACACTGTTGGCTCTTTGGAAAATCGAACTCTCCAAGGAAATCAAACACTCTGTGGTTCTCACAAGTGTGTTCTCCATATACCCATCGACTTCTTATAATCTTTTGTTGGACCTCCAACGATTGGGATTAAAACTTAATCATGGGCCTAAATTAATTCCGTGTCAATTTGTGTGAGTTTCTATATGATTCACATCTTATCTCAATTAATTCTGATTAATTAATCCCTTTTCCTAAGTTTAGACTTAGGAAATAATTAAAAAATAGGCTAATAATCTAATTGAGACACTTCTAGGTGGAATTTCCAGAAACGGTTTTTGGGTTATGGAGAGATCCCATGTTTTAGCCTCTCCATGAAGTTTCGAGACTCGAACACCTCCGATGCTATAGAAACTAACACTCCCTCGTAGCGAGGAAGGAGTTCTCTCTAGTGTTGCACACTGTGCCGCAACACTCTGTCTCTAGACCAACCTCTTGTTAGAAAATCAGAAAGGCAAAAAGATTTTCTTATACTTCATAATTACTTGTGATGTTCTTGGTTTCTTTCTTTTAGTTCATCAAACAATTATCAAAGCAATAGCACATAAATCAAAGGACACCAGATATAGGCACACAGTTAGGGCAAAACCCCTCTCTAGGGGAAAACCCAGTCAATAATTCTTCCTTCAATAGTTTTCTTGAGATATTCCAAGACTCTAGACCTTGATACAAACTTTCCTCCACACCAAGTCAACCTTCTTCTTCCTCTACAGATGATCCTTCTTGACCTGGCAGCAACAACAACAATAGCAACACTTTCTTGTACCCAACAACTTCGACCTTGCGTTGGAGACTTCTATCTTCACTGAAAGACTTCAATCTTCACTGAGAAACTTCGATCTTGGCCCAATACAACTTCTTGGGGCAGCAACATCCAACAATAGCAACTTTGACCTATACTTGTTCTAGTAGCAATAACATGCAACAATTGGCAGCAACATCAACAAGAGAACTTCGATCTTCCAAACTAGGGCACGAAAGAGAGAGAGAGATGCACCAAAATTTCGATTTTCCTTCCTTCTTTCACCTTGACCAAACTCACACTTCTTTAGCCCTCTTCCTTCACTTCGCACTTTTTCTAGTTTCCAAAGAGATATCGAACTTGCTTGAGATGTTCTCTTCCAAATGAATTCGAACTACTTCTTTTATAGCCTTTAGGTGAGGTCGAATAGCCCTCCTTGAGGCCGACTTGATCATCTTAAGGACGACTTTGTGTGGAGGCAACATATTTCATTTTTGACTCAATACTACACCTTTTTACATGATTCAAAAGCCTAAGAAGGGTCTCTTTGAAAGTACAATGACTCTATTAACTCAGAATAAATCCTAGAAGTCCTCAATGGGGACTTTGACCTAAAAAATGATGATCCAAGCATGAAACCCATGCTTTAATAAGTCATAATAATAATAATAATAAAAATTCTTTTCTTTATTCTTTTGACAAGCACATTACATGATGACTCAAATACATTAATGAAGATCGAACCTAGTTACATTTTCCAACGCTCCCTCTTAACTAGGGAGGTATTCATCATATACAAGTACAAGGAAGATCTCAACTATATGAACCATGAAGAATTTTAGGCACTGCAATGCCATGGACTAGATTCTTGACCAGGGCAATCTATCCCTTGGTCTCTCAACAGTTTAGGCACCACAATGCCATGGACTAGATTCCTGACAAGGGCAACTTATCCAAGTGGGACTAAGATGGACTCAAGCTTTCAACCTCTCTAGGTACCATCAGGCTTACTTACTAACCATCAACTCAGAGATCTAGTTGTGTATCCGAGGTCAGAGCTCTATGACCAACACCATCATTTCAACTTTGAGACCTAGACAACAACACAAAGTGTCGGCCAGATGTCCTCCTTAGGCAATGCTTTACTCACAAAGCCTCAACACTCCTTGATCTAGCAGATCAAGGACAACAAATCTCTGCCGATCAAACTGGTCGGTAACCAACATGCTATCAACACCTTCGAGAGATTTACCTGTACAAACACAACCCCAATCAATATATGTACATAATCAAATACAAACCTTTGGGGTCTTCCAAACAACTTGATGTTGCTTCTCAACTTTTCATAGTAGGACGATCAATCGAATCTTTGACAAAAGATTCCTCAATCATACATTTTCCTTTCCTACTTCACATGCAACAACATATCCTTCAGAATGCATTCTCCAGTCAAAACTATGCCCTCCCTCTTAACCAAGGAGATTTCTTCTATCCAGGCTCCCTCTTAATCTTAGGGAGATCTCTTCTACTTATTGGAGAATCTTTCATGGCATCCATCCTTCTTATCAAAGTCATTCATATATCATGCTTATCACATCAACTTTTACTTATGGACATCTTCACCATCTTGAAGATGATGTACCTGCATAACTTAAATAGCAAGTACAACCAAGAGTATAGAAGCATGAAGTTAGCCATATCAAAATCTTTTAATAATGGAAGCATTAGACTCTTACAAACATAATCAGCAAGAGATTATACTTCAATACTTCAACTTCTTGCCCAGATTTAGTTACAAACCCTAAATCACATCCATAGCTCATCAAGACATCAAACTCATTATATATGGGGTTTCAATATTCTTTTAATGATATGACAAGTTCTTTCATATAGCAAACCCTAGAAACAATTCAAACAAGTAATGTGTCTATCAACTATCAAAATTCATATGTTAGACTTCACTAGGATTTCACACATATCCTAGATTTCATACATGCGCTTTAACAATCAAAACCGATCACAACTTAATCAACAACATAACTAGATTCTACTAGGGTTTGATGTACAACCTAGATTACAATCTCAATAACCACTATATAAATTCATAGATTTCAAATTGTCATACATACTAGAGAATTTAACCACTACTAGGGTTTTGCTGCAAAACCCTATATTTCCCAAACAACATCATCCTAGAATATCAAACTTTGACTAGGGCTTGTTTCCAAAGCCTAGGACTTATGACCATCAATAATTAGGTCAACATACATATCTAGGAATTCATTATCATGCATAAGCATATCATATGTAAGACAACATTAATACATTAGACATACACTGACCTAGAGCAGACTAGGGATTCAACCACTAGACTAGACTAGGGATTCAACCAATGGACACATACCTAGGGTTTCATTCCTAGAATCTAACTTTACATAACAAGGGATTTGCTTATAGGATCAACCAAACCCTAAAATCTAGGGTTATACAACATAGCAAAGCAAACCCTAGTATACCAAAATTTCAAAGGTTCGTGATTTCATACAACATCATTCATACCTAACAAGTTAGGTTTTCATGATCATACCGAAATCCCAAACATGACACCATCAACAAAAACTTCAGATAGAATTTTCCAATAACCCTAAGCAGTTTTAGGGTTTCAAACATTAACATTATCATACCCTTAGGTTAGGGGTTTCGAAAGAACTTATCTAGGGTTCTATAAAATCAATTAAGAATATGAGGAGGGTAGGTTTATCAAGTGATGAGTCACCCAAAACAAGAATCGTTATGATTCAATGTAGCTAGACATAACAATGTTAGTAATAGATTATCAAATGAATAAACATTTTATTATAAGAAGATCAATGTTTTGTGGTTTAAGGCATACCTTTGTTCCTTGACAAACCTTGTCTTTGGAGGCCCTCTTATATACTCCTTGAGGATCTAGTAGATGTTTTCCTAATCAAAACAATAAAGGTAGAATGGTGATTAGTATTTAATATAACAACACTTAAATAAGTACATGAAACCAAAAATTGAAAGTAAATGAGATACTTATCTTTGGGAGAAGTTGGGGGCTCCCTCCAAAGCTTGAGGGATACTTATAAACAAAAGAAAATGTCTTTTCCAAAAACATGTTAAAACCTATAAATTCTAAACATCAAAAAATACAAAATAGAATATCTATGACTAAAAGCAAAGGACTTAGTAGTGTAAGTCCCTTATTTCATATTCTTTGGATTTGACTTTCTTTGGATCTTCTTCTTTAACAATGTTAGCATGATCTCTTTCTCTCTTCTTATTTTTTGGATTGTCGGGATAGTCACTCCTATAGTGACTATTCTTATGACATTGATAGCATTCTACTTTGGACATGTCTACCTTCTTTCTTGGTCCTTTTGATTTCTTGAAGTTTCCTTTGCATTGAGCAGTGTAGGCATTTGAAACTCCATCAAGATTGCCAACTAATGAGATCTTTAATTCTTCTTGACTGCAAGCAGTCCAAAGTTATTCAAAATTGGGAGCTTCCTTCCAACTGTTAAGTCCTGCAACAAACGCACCCCAGGTAGGTGGTAATCCTAATAGAGCAGTGATCACAAGTTCTTTGTCTAGAACAATTTCATCAGTGGCCAAAAGATCATCTCTGATTCTTGATATATTCACAAAGAATAAGGAGGCCATTGTGTATTCTTTATTCATCTTTGTGGTTCTTAGTTCATTCTTCAAGCTTGCTACTTGACAGATGTTCTTAATAGTGAATAACTTTGACAAGGCCTCATATATTTCTTAAGCATGATTAATGTTGGCTATAAAGGGGACAAGGTTATCCTTTATTCTTTCTACCATTAGAGTCATGGCCACTAATTCTAATTTTATGAACTTCACTTTATCAACATCACTGGAGACATCTGTAGGCTTCTTTACTTTTCCTTTGACTAAGTCTAGTACCTTGTTCTTTTCAAGGATGAGGTCAATCCTCTTCTTCCAAGACCTTTAATTTGAGGCTCCTTCAAGTTTGTTCTCTTCCTTGATTGTGTTCGACATTGTCCTTGAAGATAGTAGTCTTCTTCTTTTGAATACTCCTTTTGAATAATTCCTTGATCAGGTGCTTGAGACTGTCTTTCTCTTATTTCTTTTCCAAAGCTCTGATACCATGTTAGAAAATCAGAAAGGCAAAAATATTTTCTTATATTTGATAATTACTTGTGATGTTCTTGATTTCTTATTAGGTTTCTTTCTTTTAGTTCATCAAGTAATTATCAAATCAATAACACATAAATCAAAGAACACCAAATATAGGCACACAACCAGGGGAAAACACCTCTCTAGGGGAAAACCTAGTCAATAATTCTTCCTTCAATAGTTTTCTTGAGATATTCCAAGACTCTAGACCTTGATACAAACTTTCCTCCACACCAAGTTAGCCTTCTTCCTGTGGAAATGATCTTTCTTGACTTGGCAGCGGTAGCAACAGTGGCAGCACTTTCTTGGACCCAACAACTTCGACCTTGCTTTGGAGACTTCGATCTTCACTGAAAGACTTTGATCTTCACTGAGAAACTTCGATCTTGGCCTAATACAAGTTCCTGAGGCAGCAACATCCAACAATAACAATTTCGACCTATACTTGGTCTAGCAGCAACAACATGCAGCAACTGGTAGCAACATCAACAAGAGAACTTCGATCTTCCAAACCAGGGCACGAAAGAGAGAGAGAGATGCACCAAAATTTCGATTTTCCTTCCTTCAAAAGCCCAAGAAGGGTCTCTTTAAATGTACAATAATTTTATAGACTCAGAATAAATCCTAGAAGTCCTCAATGGGGACTTTGACTTAAAACATGATGACCCAAGCATGAAACCCATGCTTTAATAAGTCATAATAATAATAAAAAAAATTCTTTTATTTATTCTTTTGACAAGTACATTACCTGATGACTCAAATACATTAATGAAGATCGAACCTAGTTACATTTTCCAACACCTCTGTCATGCAGCTAATGTCTGGCAACTGTCCACCAACCACTGCACAACTTTGATGTTTGTGTTGCTGCTAACACTGACATACTGTTGCCAACTTTGCATCTGCACTACAACTCCCTATCAACTGTTGTTGTTGCTACTGCAATTGAGAAGCATCCTAAATACTGAATCAACTGCGTTTGCTGCATCTGTCTCTTGAGTCCTGACTGCTACTAGACACTGCACTGTCCACGAAGGTGTCTGCACTACTGCTGATTTTGCATTGTGCCACTCTGCATTGCCGCCAACCTTGCACTGTGCTCCTCAACACCTGAATGCTACTAGTCTGCAACCGTCACTTCAGAATCTGACTGCATCACTGACACTAATCCATCATGCTATTGAATATTGTGGGCCCCTTGTAGCAAGGTAATGATCCATGAGGAGGACACCTCAATGGACCCTGCCCAAATTTGCAATCTTTGGGACTGCAGCTCCAAGTCGCCTCACCTCTCTCCTGGAGGTATGGCTGCCATCATAGCGAAGTCTTCCTCCAACCTAGAGGACAACTTGTCTATCACGTTTGACGCTGCCACTTGGTCTTGCTTCTCCTACTTGTCCTTCTTTTAGAGAGGACACTGTGTACTATAGTGACTGAGCTCACCACATCTGAAGCACTTGACCTTTGACAAGCCCTTCTTCTTCTTCTTTTCTCCTTGTCCTTGACTGGAACCATTCAATGCTAAGGCCACATTTTCCTCTTCCTTCTCACTCTTCATGGTCTTGCTCCTACTTCTCCTCATGGTGCTCTTTACTAGAGCTTGCCTCAACTCCTCCTGCTGTAGATCGAACCACATCTTATCTCATCCAGGCAAAGTGTCTCTGCCCAAAATACTTTGGACAAACACTTGCCAATCCTCCGAGACAATGTTCAGTGCCAACCGTACAAGCTCTGTGGGTTGGGGTGCCTACCCAACTGCTGCTAGATGCTCCGTCTTCCTGAATCCTGGTGAGGAAGGGATCTATGCCTTCACCCTTCTGCATTTTGATGCTTCTCAGCTTCTCCTGGAGAAACACCTTCCGTTGCTAAGAAGAACTCAGATATAGCTGGGAAAGACCATCCCACATCTCCCTGGCCGTGCTCTTGCCAGATATATGTGAAACTATATGACCTTGAACTCCATCCAAGATCATCTGCTTTGCTTCACCATTTCTTTTTTGTACTTCTTTAGCTAATTTGCATCCTGGGGAACTGCTACAACATTATCTATATAGGCTTTCAGACCATATTCATCTAGAAGGAAGGACATCCTAGCCTTCCAAATGACATAGTTGGAGGCTCCCTCCAACCTATCCCGATCTCTGAGCCCAACTGTTGCCATCTCAAAAAACTGGTCGAAACTCCCTCTTTCTTGCTTCTTGGCTGCTAGATCTGCTATAAGCACTCCTTGCTGGAGTAAGAACATTTGCTCAAAGTTTCTACCAAATTGAAAGTGGAAAATCAAATTTCTGGAACTCGAATTCCCTTGAGTAGTCTTCCCTCTGTGTGTGCTATTTCTCTTCCACCCGAAGCTGATTCTGCTACTGCAACTGCTGTAAAACCCTCTGCGTCCAACCAAGGAATCTGCTCAGTGAAAAATTTGAGTTGTTGCTTCTCCCTCTGCCTGCTGGAATCACTATTTTGGGCAAATCAAATTTTCCGCCACCCTACAACTGAAAATCGAACCCTTGCCCTAGCAATTCGTACTGCCTGGATAGGCACTGGGCAACACCAAAAATTTCGGCCTACTACTCCCTCTGAGCAGTGAAATTTTCTTCTTCCGCTTCTGAGCTTCCCGGTTGATCAATCATGCTTTGATACCATGTGAAAATTTCAAGTCTGAAATCCTATTGCCGCAATTGGAAATTATTCTTCTAATTGCTAATTAATTTAACAATTTATTTGCTATGACAAATACTGAATAAATCACACTGTAACTTTCACAAATAGAACTGTGGAAAATAATAGTGCTAGAAACTGAGAAATATGCTAGCACACACACACACACAAAATTAACATAGTGATTTTTGGATAAATGTCCCCGGAAAAACCCAACTTGGGAAAATCGGTGCAGTAGCTGAGGGTTTTTATTATTATGCAACAATGAGAAATTCTGAGTACAATCTGGATGCCGAAAACTGATAATCCTGCAAAGAAATTACTGGCATAAATATTGTGAGGAATTTCCCTCAGCCCTGTTGTTGATATGATTATATAGGTACGATGCAACGACTCAGGTCAAGGGCTGTCACTCTGATCCCCGACCTCTCCATTCTAGGTTTCTCCCAACAACAGGCTATGGGGGGTAGTCCCTATGAAAGATGAGAATGCAAGACTCATTGAAAACCAACAAGTTTCTCGAGACACAGTTGAATTGGCTAGCCACTTGGTTGATTTTAGCAAGTTTTAAAGGATTTGATTAGATTATTATGAGACCAGTGCCTTATGGATTCAACTACTTGCTTTCAATCAATTAGAGACCAAGTAATTGGTTGAACAACTACTGCTTAAAGAATGATTCACTATCCTAGATGAAATGCAGACCTCATGACTTAGGTGAAATGCAAGATCTTGGTTTATTTTAAATTAAATGCCTAGCTAAGTATATCCCTTGATCTTTATCTATATTGAGCCTAGTCTCTATAGTAAGTTGCAGAGAGAAGTCAAGGTGAAGCAAGCAATGGCTTGGTTAACGATCCTTCTCCTTGAAATCTAACATACCCGGTGCCTCCGGCGTTGCAGAGACTATGGCTTTGATGACTACAAGGTCACCGTTTTAAATACTAGAGAGCCTAGACTTCTCAAGCAACTATGGAAATGTGTTCCTATCTCTCTATCATCCAAGCTTATGCTTGGAGGTAGATTATTAATGCAAGGATAGCTCTAGGATGAGAATGCAAGATTATTGAGTGGTTCTTGAGTTAAGATTGCTTAATGACTTTAAGTACTTAGTTATGATTAGCCTTGTGACAAGAGTACTTAACAAAGAATTAAGAGACAATCTTATACGCAAGATAATGTGCCGACTTGACAAGTGCTCAAAAGATACAAGAAATAACCAAGATACAACAAGATATAAGATGATACAATTGCTTAATAATCATAAGATACATGCTTTTAAAACGAAAGATCACCAATATGCCAAAGATCCACAATAACCATGAAATGACATTAATGGCAAGAAAAAGAACTAGAGCACTTATCTACTTAAAGCACTTAGCAAATGAGACAATACAAGATGTCAATGATGATTAGACAATCAATGCTCTTATGCAATTAGAAGCCTTTTAAGATATGCCAACAAGATAATGCCAATATTGCAATTATATTCCTCAATACCAATTGTTCAAGATATATTAGATCTTTGATACCTATGATCACAAATTGCTCAAGAGTCATTCAATGATATTCTTTAAACACAATTGGAACAAGTTACTTTAATGCCATTTAGAGTGATAGAAACAATTAGATTTCCCAAAAGACAAGTGATATAACCAAGATACTCAACAGTTTAACAAGATAGATTCAATGTCAAGTGCTTTAGAGAGTGAGCTTATTAGTGCACAATTAGGATCATGAAACTCACAAGACAAGAGAATGTTAATATATATAATATATATATTGCAGATGAAAAAACCAAACTCAATTTTATCAAGGGACTAGAAACTAGTTACATTTGTGTCTTCCATTGATACTGAGTTTGTTCCAGATCAATCAATAAGGGCCATCACGTTTTTGAATACAAAAAAGCATTTCCAGCCCATATATCTATAGAAACATCATCTATCAAAATGCAAAACAAAGAATAATGTCTGAAAATTACACAAAGTTGTAAACCATATAAAGACTGCATATGATTGAAAGTAAATGACAAGGAAACCAACTTCTATCAAGTCTATGGTAGAGTGATGCACCCCTCCTCCCTGGTAACACCACCTGAAACAAAGGTAAAGAAAATATATCCTTCCACGTCATTCAGTCCCCTTTTGGACAGGGAGTCTGCTGTCTTGTTCAATTCTCTGAAGATGTGCTGAATGTCAAAACTTAAAAAGGATTGTATTAGAGCACCCACCCGATCCCTCCAACCTCGAAGATAAGGAGGATCAAAAGTTGTGTTGCCCAGAATGCCCTGAATAATAGTCATAGAGTCTCCATAGACATGAATGTTCTAGACTTTTTTTTCTTTTGCAAACCAGAGAAGGCCCCATAGAGCCACCATCTTCGCCTTGGAATTTGTGCCCATCCCCCCAAACCAATGCAGTTTGTAGTGAGAGTTTTCACTAATGCGGAGCCAAGCCCCACAACCACGTCTCCCCATCTGGGCTGCACCATCGAAAATTCCCATTGGCAGGTTGATTTGTGGGCACAAAAACCTCCCCGATAGGTCCCTGGAGGTCTTCTTCTGTGGTTCCATACATTCTATCCAGCGAATAATTTTAGAGCAAATCCCGTAAGCATTACCATGGAGCCCTCGAAATATGGGGTGATTTCAGGCCTTCCAGATTTCCCAAATAACAAACAACGATATGTACCTGGGTATACCATTTCCATCCAGTCCCCACCGCAGACATTGTTCCATTGAACAATGCCAACAATCTTATCCAATGTTACAATGCCAACAATCTTTTTTCATAATAGCATATTAGACAATGTAAACAAATCTTTTCAACAATGAGTAACTAGAGCACGAAACATTGGAAATCTTATGTTACTTATGTTCCAATGTTATCCAAATGAGTAATAAGTGAGCTTTATCACAACAATTAGTTAGATTACTATAGAGAAATTTTAGATGCAAAATGAGATTTCAAATGCAAATGAAACAATCCACTACCAAAACCACTTTGTCAAGACCAAATTCATGAATGAGCTAGGCCTTCTTATGATGCTAATATCACTACTATAGACCAGACCTTAGTGAACTTATGACAATCACCTATTTTTCATAAAATAAGCCAAATATGAGTGCCCAACTTATCCAATTGATTTATCAATGCATTAGACAATGTGTGAGTTAATTTTATGTCAATTCAATGACTCAAATGTCACTATTATGAAATGATTATCCTTTTGTAGCAAACAATGAGTAGAAATAGGGTTTAGAGATCAAACCCTTAAGCCTTGATGCCTTAAAGAAACTTGCCCAACTTCTCCCAATGGTTAGGCTAACTACATCCACCAATGTTAGCTTAAAAATTCACTTGAAAACCACTGTAAACATCAATAGATTAGCTCAGAAATTGAATAATCATCCACAAGACAAAGAGAAGGCAAATGAGGCAAGGTTAGGGCTAGGAAAGAGGCGACATATGGCCAAATAGTCCTATGTTAGGGTTTCCAAGGCCTTATAGGCCTACCACTAGGGTTAAGAGGCCAATAGAGGCCCACGACAAGCCTTGGAGGGGTTGCCACTTAGTTAAAGGAAGGGTCGAGGGGTTGGAGTAAGCCCTAAGGCCTATGACCTAGGGTTCTAAGGCCTTAAGGGCCTGCCGCAAGCCTAAAAGGGGCTGTGGCTCGGAGAGATAAGGGGAACCAAGGGGAGGAGGAGAAATAAGGGTGCCACAGGGGAAAATAGGGAGAGACGGCTAAGGAGAAAGGCCCCAAGGTCTGTGACCAAGCTTAAGAGGCTTGGCAATGCCCAAGGCAAGGGAGAAAAAGCTCACAGCCAGGCCTTAGAGGCCTTTTCATGCTTATGGCCAGCCAAGGAATGGTAAACAAGGGCAATGACTAAGTTAGAGGGAGGACGCTGAGCCTAGAGGCCCTAAAAATTTCTGAAACCCTTGCCAAAAATTTGATTTTGCTTCAAATCTTCAATATTGCTCAATGTCACTACAAATTTTTGTGATGCTAGCCCTGCAAAAATTTCTAGAGACGAGATCTTACCCTTAAGGGATTAGATCGATCCCATCAAATCTTCTTGAAGTTCACCTGCACAAATGAAAAATGAAAATACCCAAAACCCCAATATATACAAAAATTTGAAAATAAACCCCAAACCCTAGTAGCTGCAAAGTAAGGGTTAGAATAAAATTATTTACAAAAAAGTATTCTACAAAAATGATTTACAAATATATTTACAAATGTACAATGCTTGAAAATAAAAATATATTTTGAGATTTTTTTTTTTTTTTTTTTAAATGATGAATAATGACAATAGATCAAATGTGTTTCGAAAGTTATGATATTGCCCACAACCTTAGTGAAGTAAGAAAACCAAACAAAATTCTCGGAGCTCAAACAAGGTTAGCTCTCCTCCAAAGTTTTTGAATTTGGAGCCTAAGGGCCGGGGAACCTGCAAACTCTATATATTTTCCTCAAGAAAACTTATTAGACATATGGCGAACCAGATCACTTAAGATAGATCCAAAATTTACCAATAGAATGTTCTTATCACCATCTAATGAATAAACAAGCTTAAAATTTTTTGAGCACAATATAGGAAAACACATACCCAACACATACCACAGATCATCGGACAAAGAACAACATGAACTGAACCCCAAAGTATTTTATTATGATATTTCAAATGTTTCCAACATATCAGTGGAACAAAATCAACATTAAATAATTACATTGACTAGAGTTAGAGCTTTCGTCATGACTTGAGAAGCAAATGGCTTTTAATATATAGATAAATCCTCCAATTGGAAAATAACGGCTAGTTTAGAAACACAGGTAATCAGTGAGGTTAAAAAACCTCTTAGGATGAAATTTGTTGCCAAAATCATAAGCTTACCTAGGTTGTTACATAATTAAACGGTCGTACTAGCATCATTTACATTACAATTTGCAGAAATTGGGTTTACAACGACATGATAACTGGCAGATTGATGATTCTGAACTTTGAAATGTTTTGTAGAACTGCTTCCTTAGACTTGTGACAAAATGGGTGCAACAGACCCAATGGACAAATGTGGAACCAAATGGAAAATATGGTGAATGGGGTTATAATGAGCAGAGGGGAGTGATGTGTATGGTGTCGGGAAGCGGGACCACGCAACCAAAATCGGGATTTCCCATGTAGTGTCTCCCCTAAAGGTTGTAGCCAATAAAGGAAATCCCATGGGACTAGGATACAAGGTTAACCATCAAATTGGACAGAGGAGACGAGTACGAAGTGAGCCCACTCTTTCTGCCAAATACCCCCACTAGTCCATGTCCAAAGTGTCCATGACAAGTAAACAAAAATACCCAACTACAGAATGAAAAGCCATATCTTCGGGGCTGGAAGGTCCACCTTCAAACATACGATCATAACAGATGGGCGAGGGAACATATGGCTGGCTCAGGTGGCGGAGATAGTGGCACATCGAGCTATTTGGTGGCTGTTGGCTAAGGACCATCTTAGGATAAAATTTTTCTCCTATGAATACTACCCACGGGTGGTGGGTAACCGAGTCCACTAGGGCTTCTTTGTGGTCTTGCAACCTTGTCACTCCAATTTCATAAGGATTGCTTAGAAACCCTATTCTTCTAGGATTCTTAGGCCTAAGGCACTTCTTACCAAGAGATACTCCTCAACCCTAGGTCTAGGTCTCCTTAAGCCCTTATTGGAGAGCCTTTCATCTTGCTTCTAAAGCAAGCAATCCCTATCATTAGAGTCTCTCCTTTGAATAGGCTCTTGGAATCACTACCTTTACACCATTGATATATTTCCTTAATACCTGAACTCCTCCCATCGGTGAAAGTCCGTAAAGAGCAGGTAGCTTTAGTTGAGGTGAGAATGTGTTATTGCTCCATTGTTGCCACTTGACCTAGTAGTTGCTCTATAGGAACCCCCTTTAGGATCCCTGCTAGTTTGAACGGTAACAAGCCTCTCCATAAAGTCTCGAGACTAGAACACCATCCGATGCTACAAAAACTAACACCTGAGACTAGAAAGAGACTTGCTTGGTTTGAAAAAACTTTGAAGGAAGCTGAAAGACATGCTGCACTTTGTGCAACCTTCAGGGAAAGTAAGAAGCCAAAGAAGTACTCTACTTATGAAAGAATGATTTGCAAGATCATTGAGTCCGAGCCATCCACCTATGAAGAAGCAACTGAGAAACAAGTTTGGAAAGATGCTATTATTGAAGAATATCATTCTGTATTGAAGAATGATGTTTGGAAAATTGTGCCAAGACTTGAAGGAAAGTCTGTTGTGCCTTCAATGTGGACCTACAAAATCAAGCATGTTGTTGATGGAAGTGTTGAAAAGTACAAGGCAAGATTTGTGGCTCGAGGATTCTCCCAGAAGGAGGGAGATGATTATGAAGACACGTTTGCTCCTATTGCTAGGTATGCTTCTATTAGATCTGTCATTGCTCTTGCTTCTATTACGGGTTAGAAATTGCATCAAATGGATGTCAAGACTACTTTTATGAATGGAGTGTTAGTTTTTGTAGCATCGGATGGTGTTCTAGTGTCAAAACTTTGTGGAGAGGCTAAAACACTGGAGTTCTCCAAAACCCATAAATCGTTTATGGAATTCCAACTAGAGATAACTTAGTTAAATTAATTGATCATCATTTAAATTTTTCCTAAGTCTAACTTAGGAAAATTGGTTAATTATAGTAATTAATTGAAAAAGGTGAGAATTCTCTAGAAATTCACAAGGATTGACTTGGAGATGATCTTAGCCATTGATTAAGTTTTAATCTTGGCCGTTGAAGTCTCAACTGAAGATTACAAGAGGAGGTTGATGGGTAGATGGAGAACACACCAGTTGTAGATACTCATTGATCAAGACAGTTCGATTTTATAGTAGTAGATGATTTCGCAGAGAAATCGAGTGAGTGATCAAATAACAGATGGCAGAGGGGCAGTAGAGTAGATTTCTGGAGGAGTTTCTAGTTCCAGAAGAGTTAGAAGAGGAGGCTGAAATTATTCTTTAGGAGGCTGCACAAGGGCTACAAAATGCCTCAAGAAAGGCAGTTCGATTCAACCAGGGGGGGTCGATTCAACTTCCAGTGGCTGGGAAAATTTCCAGGAGGCTAGGAGAATCACTTCCAGAGACAGCGACAAGCAGGACGTCATCTTTAGAGGCAAATTCTAGGTGGTTTGTGTAGCCCTACATAAAGGCAACGCAAAGGGGCCTGTGCAAGGGTTTGGAGAGCCAGTTTATGAGGCTCAATTTGTTGTGGGATTGCTTGAGGAGGAGGATAAATTTCCTTAGATATTTTTGCTAGTATTTCTCTCAAATAGAAACGCCAGTTTGGAGTCATTTTATTGTATGGCATTATGTTTCTGGTATGGTTATATGTTACAGATGTTGTACTTGATGGCAACACCCATGGCATGGCTCTCAATATGATGAGAATTAAAAAGTACGCAGGAGAAAAGTCACGGAATTTTATGCAGAGAAAAGTTTATAAAAACTTATTTTCATGGGAGAAAGTCCACGAAATTTGAACCAGAGAAAAGTTTATTTCATGTGGGAAAACTTACCTTTGGTCCATGGTAGTTAGTCCTTGGAATTTGAACCTATGGTTTTTAGACCATGGCATCTCGACAGACGTGTTGATCCCTAGTATTGAGTTGATGGTATGGTTTGTTATGGTTTCGGCCCATGGTATTGGTCCATGATTTGAGGAAGAGCTTGCCTATATAAAGCAAAGGAGATCATTTGGCTTGTGTATGCTTTGGGGTTGAATATCTTAAGATCTGAAATATTGGGTTATTGTTTCAAAAGCTCGATCTATATGAAAGTGAAGTGGAAAGCGAATCTGTGAAGGGTGATCTCTCGAGCGCTGCCGCTGCGGAAGTGCGGAGGCACCGCAGGAGACGCCACAGGAGGGACACCGCAGGAGGTGCCGCAGGAGACACCACAGGAGGCACCGCAGGAGATGCCACAGGAGGCACCGCAGGAGACGCCGCAGGAGGCGCCACAGGAGACGCCGCAGGAGGCGCCACAGGAGATGCCGCAGGAGGCACCACAGGAGATGCCACAGGAGGCGCCGCAGGAGACGCCACAGGAGGTGCCATAGGAGATGCCACAGGAGGTGCCACAGGAGGCACCGAAGGAGGCGCCGCAGGAGGCGCCGCAGGAGACGCCACAGGAGGCGCCACAGGAGACACCGCAGGAGGCGCCGCAGGAGATGCCGCAGGAGGCGCCGCAGGAGACGCCGCAGGAGGCGCCGCAGGAGATGCCGCAGAAAGTGTTCTGGGTTTAGTTTTCTGTTATTGTGGATCTGGTTATCTGGGTGACTTACTAGTACTTGATGATCATTTGATATTTATGGATCCAGTTTGAAAATTTATGAAAAGTGGTCCTTGAAAGAAAAGAAGTAGGGTGTTGTAGCTCCCTTCCAGGAGAGACTGGAAAACGAGAGAGAGTTGTAGCTCTCTGCAGGTTGCAGCCTGCGTACTGGTAAAGGACTGCACCAGTACAAGACCATTGTAAAAGGAGTTTCTAATTTGAAAGAAGATAGAGACATATTGCAGCAGGTGGTTTTCACCCACATTGGGTTTCCACCTTATATCTGGTGTTCTTTGATGTGACTGTCTATTTTTCTTGTTCATGCTCATTGTTTTATGGTACTGATATGCAAAAATAATTCAAAATATAAATAAGGAAGAATTGTTAAAAGGACTAGATAATACTGATTCACCCCCCCTCTTAGTATTATTTTCAACAAATTCGCGCAAGAAGAAAAATCGTGCTTCGAAGCTCCGGAATGAGAAACGGAGGCAATTTTTGATGCGCAATTAGCGCGAAGTGCTAATCGCGCATCTCTATGGGAAATAGGCCATATTGGGGAATCTTTAGGGAATCTTTTGATTCCTTGGCCCGTTTTGCACCGAAAAGGCCCGAAATTGCCCGATTTTGCCAAATTAAACCGATTTGAAGACAGGAAGAGACCAGAGACAGAGATTAAAGAGCATTAGATCAAGTTCACAGAGAGAAAACACGTCAAAGAGTATCAGAAAGCAGCGAAGACCATCAATGTAACGCCAAAGAGTATCAGCGAAGATCTTAACAGCGGCCCAAAGCAGGAGAAAATCTAATACCTTCCAGCAAAGTCAAAGAAAGAGGGCGAGGCCACTCAAAACTCTCAAATCATGGTTATTGCACATTTAACTCACACCAAAAGAGAACTGCAGATCCCAAAGCACAGTTATTCCAGCAGTATTGCATCGAGGCTCCAAGGGCCACATTGCACTCCTTTTTGATCCAGCTACCTCTAACACAGTTCCATAGATATTTACCTACATTTAATTTTGGCATAATTTTAGGTTAGAAAACTCTTTTTGCAGACCTGTTTTAGGTCAATTGTAATAAATAGGTTGAGATATTTTCACTATAAAGACAGCCCTGAATACTGTATTAAGGGTTGGTTGGTTGGTTGATTAGTCAACAAGCTATCTCTAGCTGATTTTTCTCTAGGAGAGACTCGCACTGTAATATTTGATAAGTTTCTATAATCAAAGACTGCTTATGAGCCTTGGAGAACGGATTGTTCACTGTGGTTACTGGTTGAAGAGTGATTATGGAATTCTCGTGCTGTGCATAACTCAATAAGTGCTTCTTACCTCTATTTTCATTCATGAATTACGCTCTTAAACAGCTGAAAGAAAGATTAGCTTAGAATTTGTTTAAATACACTCTATGCTCAATTTCTGTTGTTTCTTTATGTTTTCCTCTGTTTAAGCATAAATATGAATTCCACACGGCTCATGTTTTCCTTAAACCAAGACAGTTATCCATGGATTCTTCATTGCCCCTAGATAGAGATCATCTTTCCCTCTGTTAAGTTAAATGAGAGATTCTTAAGTGGCTCTCATTCCTTACATATCATTCATCCTTTTAGTTTGAAGATTGTGTTATGAGCAGCTATCCTGCTTCATTATTTCTCTTATGACCAGAAAGATGCACTGATAATCCTAACCCATGAATCCATGCCCAATGGTTTGAAACTTATCACTTCATAAATTGCCTCTCTGTCTGAAATAATTTTCATTCCATCCAAACACAAACAAAAACCCCTGAGCCAAAAGCTAGCCTAAAATCATCAACAAAGTTGAATCATTAAGAGAGAGCCCTCTCTGATTGTAGGTGGGCTAGAACCTGCAATCCAAAGATTGGTTTGTGGTTACCTCAGCCATATCCCTACAGGAGCCTAGGGACAACCTGAGTGATAACAGGTGACAAAACCGCACTCTCATCATTTTTTTGTATACACACCAATCATCAAAACAATCCTTGTGAGTGCCCCACCATCTCGCAGGTGTAGCAAGTGCCTAGTCCAAGGCCTGAAAGAAATGTTTCTTTGGAACTTCTTTCTCAAATGCATCCAAAAAGTGATCAACATCAATTAAACCATCATAGTAAGGCATATTTCTTACCTCTGATGATACACAACACAACGAGTTGGTCATCATATTACAACACAGCATAGATAGTTCATGAAGTCGATTCTTGTAGTGCTCCAGTTCTTCATCTGAATCTAGTGTGTAGGAAATTTTGTGGTCGCATGAAATATGTTATGAAACCATCTCACAAAAAGATAGAAAAGATAGATCAACACCTTAGAAATAAGCCTCTTCAAGGGGGCAACCTCCTTTACATTACACAAATGAACAATTCTTGGATAATACAAAGGAACATACCTCCTTTCTATATATAGGAGTCTAAGGGGTCATAATATAATCAGAGCCAACATAACAATAATAATGTAAGGGCATAATAATAACAATAGTGGGCTTCTATGGGGCACAATAATAAGAATATGGGGACTAGATTGGCACAAAAATATAACAAGGGGGTTGTACTAATAACAATAAGAGGTTACACTAGTATTATAGGGACTGAACAAAATATGCCCATCTGCTGTCAGATTCACCCAATCCTGATCTCACACCGTTATCTTCTAAATATGGTCCAAATCGTGATCACTTTCATAATCACAGACTGGCTTAGTATAGCACGGTCCTTCTGCAGGGTCTAATGGCACCACTACGCGGAGCGATTTCTTCTCAAATATCATATTTTGCTTCTTTAGATTGATTACCCCTTTCATGTTAGTGGCCCAGTCGATCCCAAGGAGTGTGGGGTAGGGATTTTTTTCATCCACAATCTCTATCACTTCAAAATTAGCTAGTGCACTCGCGCCTTCGATATCAACTGTTACCCCCTGTAATCTCCCCATTGGGATGATTTTTTGTTGATTAGACATTCTTAATTGAATCGAAGACCACTATAGCACAGGTCTCCCCATTCATTCCAATGTCTGTTTCGGCAAAATGTTCGCATCGGATCCTAGGTCCAAGATAACTTGGTTCATTTCGTATTCTTCTATCTGCGTGGTGAGTCTCATCTCACATCTATTTCTTTCCTTATGCTTACCAAGATTTCTAACTATGCGTGGTCCGTCAATAGCATTTTCCTTGGCAGCACACCTATTGATCAGCTCCTGCAGTCCCTTCACAGCATTGCTATCATGTAGTAATTTCATGCAGGTCTCCATGAATGTGGTAATAATGGATAGGTCCACTTCTTTAGCCGAATTCTCTTGAATCCATAAGGTAAAGGCCTCACCGAAACTTTTCTTTGCTTCCATAATTGTTTCTTTTGTGGGTTCTATATTAAACATGGTCTCCTGTTTTGGTGCTTTGTGGGCCCATTCACATTCTTCAAGCTACTTCCCCTTATCCTCACCAGTCCTCTCTCCCCTCTGTAGCACAATATTTACCTTACGGTCTTCCTCGTGAGGCTCAACCCTCATCATATGCACGTTTTGAGTCGGTTGTTGAGGTTGCGCTCCCTTATCACGTATCTTAGCTAACAATATAGGGAAATCCTCCATCGCATGGTCAAACTGAGTACAATAGCGGCATGACAACCGTGTTGGATTCAGGTAGTCTTGTGTGTAGTGTCCTGGTCCTCCAAAATTGTAACAAATAACCTGCCCTCAACCTCTACCAGGTCCTCCTCAACCTCAGCCTCATCCACACCCTTGATACTTGCCTTGCGCTCCTCTACCTCCTTGGTTTGGAGGTCCTGTTTCTACTTGCACCCTGTATGCAAGTGTCACGTCCATCATTAATTTGTAACTATAACAATTGTGCTCATCATGACCCACAAATTGACAGAAGTTGGAGAAGAGTTGTTGTGGTGTCTGTACAAATTTTGGCAGCAAACGACAATTGTCTCTTACATGTTTCCTAGCTACCTAACAAATATCACACCATAGTGTGGGCCCTGTACTTTGCCTTGCTACAACTTCTAGCCTTAGAGGCATTGATCCTACTACTGTAACATAATTTATGAAAATTAGATAGTGATATTTGTCATGCCCCTGGCTTTTGCACTTTAGGCACCACACTTCTTCGTGCACCTCTGGCCGAGATGTTCTATCTTTTTTCAGACTTTACATTTCTAGGTAAAGGTTCTACAGCTGCGTATGAATTTGCTGAACCCATAGATTAGCATCCTGCATTGGTGTCTCATGTAATCTCATCGTGATTTCTAGAGCTTCTGCCTGGGTCCCGATACTTTGTTATGATAGCGCAACCCTTAGATGAAGTCGGAGTGAGGCCGCAAACCATTCGCGGTGCTGCCCATCGGTCAGATTCATGTTAGCCTCATGGATCATACACTTCAATCTCTGATCCAAATCTCAGGGTGTCTCACCAGGGTTCATCATGATCTCATTGAATCCCACAATTGGTTGCACCTCAGGCTTAGGTCTACTAAATTCCTTATTCAGCGCAGTCTGGTTATTTTCCAACGTAGACATCGGATAATCAATGTAGTACTTAATGTACCACATTGGTGCATGGTCCTACAAAGTGCTAATCAATTTCGCTTTATTCATTTGATCATCAACGGTACCCTAAGCTTCCCATACAAGCTTCGTGATGAACCAAAACAGGTCTGGATCTTCATTTCCCATGCCCTTAAACATAGGTAGCTTTATGGAGTTCTCCATGTTGAATGGTGGTGGAGGTGGCAGTGGTGGAGGTGGCAGTGGTGTGGGTGATGGTGTAAGTGGTGGTGGTGAAGATGGAGGTGGTGTGGGTAGATGAGTAGCTTTATGGAGTTCTCCATGTTGAATGGTGGTGGAGGTGGCAGTGGTGGAGGTGGCAGTGGTGTGGGTGATGGTGTAAGTGGTGGTGGTGAAGATGGAGGTGGTGTGGGTAGATGAGCTATTCATGGGAACCCTTTCTTTATCAACTGAATAGCGCTCCGCAGAGAAGCCTGTACTACTCCCTCATCATCACTCAGAGGAGGTTCAATCAATGTGCTATATTCAGGGCCTTTTCTTCCTCTTTCCCTAAAAGTCCTTCCACTTTGCATAGCCCCAAAGATCAAGGTAATTGCATAACCCACTTTTCACACAAGAGCATCTTAATCCAAGTATTTAACGATTTCAAATACTTACCTCATGGCCCTTTGAAGAAGTGGTGCTCTACTTCACTGTAATTGACTGAAGTATCGACCGTGAACTCTGTCAAAAACCCTCCTATGATATGATTGAGCTAATGATCGACAGTATGTGTGATCTTATCTTCAGAGGCTTCCAATTTCCACACTAACTCCAGGATCCAAAAAATCAAACCGTCAAGCCTACAGCTCCCTTGGCCATCTACCAAATTTGTGATCCACTCGTATAATTCAACCGGGAAGTAACATAAGAAGATTTTTTGTATCTTTGTGTACAAATATCTATCCAGCCACTACTCTTTCATCAATCATGAATTCCTATTTTCATGCACCGTGAATTCATGGATCTTTATATTGAACCAATCTTCGATCTCCTTCTTAGTTGGATTTCAATGATGCGACATCACACATCTCATTATGCAGATCTTGATCCCAGTAGTGCAACCATTATTTGGCTTGATTGGCCCTGATTGAGGTTCAATGTTAATTTGTTAAGAAAATCCCTACACTACTGGCCCTTTCAGCATCAATCCACGGAGTGTGGACTGAAGTCTCACTCGAAGCAATATGGGGGATATGCAGGGACCAAGTTTCTGCACCCTAAGATAGTTGTGATGTTGTTTTACACCCTAACCCTTCCTTCACATAGACTGATAATCCCTTTAGGGCTTATCAATGCACTTCATTTATTCAACTTCAAAACCTTCATGAAGGTCTGCAATCATCCTTCACGGACCCTAACTAGGAAATTCAGATGCTTACGCACCTCTCTAATTACTCTTACTTCTGTGCCTACCCAGATTATCTTAAGTATTGGTTAACTTCAAGATGCATTATGATTATCTATGCATAAACATATATTCTTACTTGTGTTCATATGACAAACTAAAACACATAGATTCACGCATCAATACAACATTAAATCATAAACCCAGTATTCAACATAACATAATCGCATACATTCATAACAAAATAAAATAGCTCATACACAGATATCTCCACAATAATTCTCTTTATTGATTGTTCAAATTTCCAGTACAGACTCTGACTACCCTATGTACATAGGTGTAGGGGTCTGCGCACTCAGCTGTGGACCTCTACCCTAAGCCTCCACGCATTCAACTGTAGAGCCTCTTCCTACACTAAGACTATTCACTCTTAGCTCTCATAAACTCATAAAATTACTTAGAACTCTACCGAAAACATCCCCACTTCACTGCCTTAGACACTTCTAAGACCCCCTTTCTATACAATCCCATGGTCTGCAGACGAAGGGTAGATCTCATCAAGTCAGCATAAACTATCTAAACTAAGGGCGGAAACCATTATTTAGTGCTTACATATTCACACCCTGTGGCCAAAAAATGTGGAGAATTTACATTCTTTCACAAAACTTGGGCCTTTAGCCCCAAAACTTGGGATTTTAACCCCACAATTCACCCCAAGGGACTCGTTCCCAACACTGATAGTAATTGTTGAAACGCGATTTGCAATGGACTGCAGGGATGTGATATTTTATATATTTTAGTTAATACTCCGGTAGGGTCTATGATATCGCTATCACAACATTGTCGTCGTGCTAAAAAGAGCTTCAGCTTGCCAAAATTCACCAATTGTGATTTGTGGTATGGCCGACAGGCTATGGCCCGTAACACAGTAAAATATTCACTCGGTTAGTAGATTTTGGAGTTATTATCAAAATTGGATGCAAAAAGAGGCTAGATAGCCATTTTTCAGCATTCTTATCTCATTGAGACATGTTTTAGAGGAATTTGAGAATTGTAAACATAATTTTGCTATAGTTTTGATAATAATAGAGAGGCCCAGGAATTGGAAGCTGGACCAAGGAGACATAACCCAGGAGGGTTGAACTCCTCATCAAATCTTTGTGTTGTGTGTTGTATTTTGATGTTCTTTGTTGCTATTTTCCTATTGTTCAACATATGTTTTATGTTAAATTCTTTATAACATTTACATAAAAAACTCTCATGGGAATTAGTTAATTAAGTAAACATAGTGAATCCTTCAACACTTTATAAAAAAATGATAAGCAACTTTGGTTTTATTCTGAATGGGGATTTAGCACAACATTACTAATCTGCTCCATTACAGATCAAGTTGGTGTTAGAGCACTCGTTTTTTCTTACTAGATTTGCTTGTGCAAAGAAGGATTTAAATTTTTGCAATTTTATGTCATCCTAATAAGGTTAAAACTCAAAAGATGTGAAGGAAAGATGGTTGGAAGCCCTGATGTTTGGTCAAGTGGAAGAGGAGAAAGGTTGCCAAAGTCTTCTACACTAGTACATCCTAAAGTTGTAGAAGTTGCATTTGAGTCTTCAGAGGCCATATCTCATGAAGGAGAACCTACCATGACAAAAAATGAGAAGGCCTTCAGAAAGGCTTTCTTTGATATGGCAGAGATGGTGAAGGTCCTCTATGAATATAGGAACAGAAGGTTGCAAGGAGAAAGTTCCAAACCTCCCAAAAGGAGAAGGATCTTCAGGATGAGGTAATGGAAAAGGAGGCAATGGGAATGGAGACAAGCCTCCACCCTCTCCACCATATTATTCATCCTCGTCTTGACAAGCATCTTCAAACTATTGCACTAATACAACCCTTACACACACTCAGCATCATTCTTCAAAGGAAACTCGTAAATCACTGGGCTTAAAACTTGATGTTAAATTCCAGTTGCCTATGTATACAGGTGAAGTGAATGTAGAGAAGCTTGATAATTAGATTCATCAGTTAGAGGTGTATTGTAGAACCTTCAAGAGGATGATATCAAAATTCAGTTTGCTTCATTGAGAATGGAGGGTGAAACACTCATTTAGTGGGAGCTAAGGACTCAAGACAAGATAAAAAAACATGGTAAGACCTCTATTACTTGGTATGATTTCATTGTAGCTATAAAAAGAAAATTCTACCCTTTAGCTCATATCTAAAAAGATATCATGAGTTGGAAAATATTCAGATAGTTAAAAGGTCAAAATTTGCAAGAGTATACTCAAGAGTTTAGGAGAAGAGCTCTTATGCTAGGAGTAGACTTGCAATCACAAGATACTTTGTTGACATATATAGGAGGTTTTCATAACTATATTTGACACATCATTCTTATGTTTAATCCCATGAATCTTGATGAGGTCTATGTTCATGCTACACACCTCGAAGCAAGAGGGAAAAATGTACAAGAAGAAGGTAACAAGAAGCCATTTGAAAGTGGTGAAAAAGGAAATAAATCTAAAGGAAAATAGAACAAAAATTCTTTTGTTAAGAAAGAAGGGGACAAACCCATGTGCAAGAATTGTTCCAAAGAAGGCCATGATGAAGAACATTGTTGGAAGCTTCATCCTAAATTAAGACTGAAGAAATTTAACAATAAAGGGAAACACAAGACAAACGTTGTTGTACAATGAGACTTGGGTTCCGACTCAAGTGATGAAACAGATATTGTAGCCACAGTCACTAAAGGAAAATACATGGTGAAAGCAAGCAAAGATGAAGCTGTGGAAAGCAAGAATGCAACAAATAACTATAACAACACTTCAAATGAAGAAAATAGAATTGAGTTGTTCCACATCTGAGTTATTTCCAAACACACCAAGTTTGATACGTTGTTTAACAGTAAATCCCAGGCAAATTTAATTTCTACAGATTTGGTGAATAAATTGAATCTAGAAATTGTGCCCCATCATAAATTATATCCTTTGTGTTGGATAACCAAGGATGACAATCTTCAGGTCACATGGAAATGCATTTTTAGGTTTGTAATTATTGCCAATTTCGTTGATGAAGTCAAATTAGACATAGTGTTGTGATATTTATAGAATTTTGTGGGGAAGTCCGTATATGTATGAAAGGAACGTCATTTTCCATATATTTGAGAACAAATATCATTTTTTCAAAGATGGAGTGGAGTATATTGTGAGAGCCCATCGTAGAAAGCTTAATCCGTCTTTGGAAAGCACTGGGAAAATGAAGCACCTAGTCCATTCTAGCAAGAGCCTTATGCTCCTTATGATCAGGAAGAAGAATGATAAAAAGCATGAATCCTTTAGAGGCTGTGACATGAAGTTGAAAGATGAATTGATTGATGTGGTCAATCAATATGGGGACATGTTTCAAGAACCAAAGGGATTGCCACCAAAAATGGGAATTGAACATGAAATTAACCTACAACAAGATTTTCCACTCCCAAACATTGGTATGTATCGAATGTCATTTATGGAAAGTTTATAAATTAAGAAACAAGTCCAAGAATTGTTAGATAAAGGTGTAATTCATCCATATACATTTCCATGTGGTTCACCAATTGTTTTGGTACCCAAGAAAGATGGAACCTGGCGCATGCATGTAGGTTATCGGTCTTTGAATAAAATTACCATAAAGAATCGATACCCACTGCCCCGAATAAATGATTTGATAGATTAGTTGAAGAATGCAAAAGATTTGAGTAAATTAAACTTGAGAAGTGGATATCATCAAGTTAGAATAACTGAGGAGGATATTTCGAAGACTGCTTTTAAAACCAAACAGGGATTGTTTGAGTGGATGGTTATGCCTTTCGGTCTCTGCAACACTCTAACTACAATCATGAGAGTTATGAATGTTGTTTTAAGATCCTTTCTTGCTGAGTTTTTAATTGTCTATTTATATGATATTTTGATATCCAAAAAATCAAGAGAAGAGCATGTGAAGCATGTGAGGAAAGTTTTGGATGTATTGAAAAAGGAACAATTATTTCTAAATATGTCTAAATGTGAATTTGAGAAAACTTCCTTAGTGTATTTGGGCCACATAGTTGGAGAGGTGATCTGAAGATTGACACCTCTAAAGTTTTGGTCATTGTGAATTGGCCAATACCCAAATCGGCGACATAAGTAAGGGGTTTTCTAGGAGTAGTGCAATACTGGATGGATTTCATTGCCAATTTCTCTTCTATAACAACTCCACTACTTTCTTTGACAAGCGTGAAGGTTTTCTTCTAGTGGGGAGGCAAATAGCAAAAAACATTCGATGCTTTAAAACAGAAGATTAGTTCAGCCCTAGTTTTAGCATTGCAGGATTTGAAACAACCATATGGAATACAAACAGATGCAAGAGACTATGTCATGGGCATAGTTCTTTTACAACATGGTAAGCCCATTTCATTTCATTCTAAGATTTCTAATGGTGTTTTTAGTAACTATACTACATATGATAAAGAGCGTTATGCATTGGTGCAAAGTGTGAAGTAATGGAAGTATTACTTGATGGGAAAAGAAATCATTATTCACACTGATCATAAACATTCGCAATATTTGCAATCTCAAACGAAATTACAGAAATCAAGGCATCTTTGTTAGATGGGATTCTTACAACAATTGCACTTGGTAATCAAGTACAAGAAAGGTATTTATAATAGAGTTGCTGATATATTTTCTAGACCGATTGTTAGTGTAACCATTTTACTCAAGAATAAGTTTTTTTTGCCTAAACGTTATGGTGAACAATATGCACATGATGCTGACTTTCAAGAGGTATATTCAAACTTGAGTCAAGGCCACCAAGTTGAGGAATTAGACTACCATGTATATGATAATTTGTTGTATCATTTCGGAAAAATTTGTGTTCCACAGGCAGAGAGAGTAAATTTCACAAGGGAAGTGCACACTTCTCATATTGCTAGACATTTCAGTGTAAGAAAAACAATGGAAAATCTTCAAAGGTATTTTGACTAGCCTCCTATACTTGAAAGTGTGTCACGTCTTATCATATGTTTTCCATTGTGTGCAGTTAGTAAGCCTAGTAATAGGAAACTAGGATTGTACACACCACTTCGAGTGCTTTCATGTCCATGGGAGAATGTTTCTATGGATTTTGTAGGAGATCTTCCTTTATCAAGAAAATTCATTATTATTTGTATATAGTTATGGATAGGTTTAGTAAGATGTGCATATTAATGCCTTGTGAAAAACAAATTATTAATAAAAAAATAACTCAAACTTTCACACAAAATGTATGGGTTCATTTTGGATTACCTACCTCTATTATAAGTGATCATGATTCTTGATTTGTTGGGACTTTTTGGTCAAGTTTATGGAACTTGATGGAGAACAAGTTGAATAAAAGTAAAACCTTCCATTTGCAAACAGATGGCCAAATTGAAGTGGTTAATAGGACAATTATTAATTTTCTCAGTAGATATTGCAGCAAACATCCTAATTTGTGGGATGAACAGTTGCATTATATTCAGCATGCTTACAACCTAGAAAAACACTTTTCTACTCTAAATTCACCTTTTGAGGCATGTCTTGATTATTTCCCTAAATCACCTTTGGATTTCATCTTTGAGAAAGATGTAGTTGTAGTTTGAGATTGTTAGAGTCGGTCTGGTTATCCCTCCGTCAGAGATCAAAACTCTCTTTTGCACTTCATGTTTAGGTGTCCTATCAGTTTCGATCATTTGCACTCGTTAGGAGCATGCCATAAATCTAACGGAAAGGTTTGTGTTACTCATTTCCCTCATGCTTGGCACTGCTGGCTCAGGTCCATTTATAAAAAATCAAAGTCTTCAAATAGTCATTTGCAGCCCTGTTTCAATTTCTAGGTCATCACAAGTGTTCTCAGTCATTAGGTCTAGGGTTAAGTCAATTTGGTTTTTGTAAAGTCTAATAAAGCCAGCAGGCTAGAGGGAGGTCCTCGATAGGTTGTTATCTCAAATATTTTTATCATTATATGGATAGATTATGACTTCTCCTCAAAACTCTGTTTTGAAGATAAGTCGACATTTCATTTTTGTAATAAATTTTCAAAAATTTCAGTTCTTGAATTGTCCAGGTGCATGCCCTAGTCTCCTTTGCCAAATCATATCACAGTTATCCCTGCAAAAAGTATCAAAGAAAATCATTATTTCATCCAAATTTAAGAAGAAACCCAAAAAGAAGAAGTCTATTAATCCTGAAAGAATGTCAAAATGCCAAACATTATGAAAGTGGGTTATTAAAATCAAATATGGTTCGGTGAGATATTTTCTTCACATATAAATCATGGAAGATCATTCATTTCCACCATTTCTCAAGGCAAAAGTCGAATTTGTGAAGTGGAGGGCAGAAGATGCGTTTGAAGGGTAGATTGAAAGGCTTGAGGGTGCACACGACACATTGAGTGTGCGCGGCGCACTCGGCTCCACTAGCCAGTGTAAATTTGCATGCGCACGACGCATAGGGAGCGCGCTACGCACTAGGTGATGAGTGCGGCGCACACAGTTGGAGCCCAAAAATGGTTTGAAAACACATCAAATCACCCAATATTCTCTTCAATTTTCCAGGTAGGCTTGCCTCTATTGCTTTTGCTTAGTTTTTGATGGTGAATGTGGTGGGTTCATGGCTCATGTGCATTGAAACAAGACTTTGAAAAAATCCATTTTGCCAATAAGAAAAACTGCTTAGGGCATTGAAAACAGTGTTGTCACCAAGGTCTACTCTCTTCCTTACTTCTCGCTGGCCCTCATTCCCAAAGTAACTCATCAAATTTCCTCATTAATCCCCTCATAATCCTATCATATGAACCCTAAACCCTGTTTCCATATATATACATTTTCCCTTCCTTACCCAATTACATTTTATTTCAAAGTCCCTAATTCCCTGATATTTTCCCTTTCCTAATATTCCCTTGTGCATTTGTTTTTTCCCCTTGGTCATAGCATTGTTAGAGCAAAAAGCAGTTCACATTCAATTGCACACACAGTTTCATTCAGAGCAGTTTATATATCAGCATACATATTGCAGACATCTTGTTTTCAAAGTCATGTCAGAGAAAGATTCAATTTAAGAGCAGGAGTATGATAGTGATTCTAGAGCTGAGGGTAATGTGCCACGGAGGTCTCACAGAAGTGGCAAAAGTGCTCAGCATGTCAGAGAGGAGCCTACTTCTTTGGCTCAATTGCAGGCTTGCCTGCTTGCAATGGATTGTTTTCAGCGTCAGTCATGTTTCCAATACTGTGAGATGTTCTCACAAACCCAACATCATCGTGAACTAGTTCGTTTATTTGTTCTACATTTACATGATGGCCGTGTAAACCTCGCCAGAGTAAATTTCACTTTGTCACTAGAGACTATTTCTCAGGCCACCGGGATTCCAAATGTAGGAGAGGAATGGAACAAACGCCAGCAGTTAGACAAATTCTACTATGAGCCATACATCAAACCTGGGCATATGAGACACCTGAGCACGGCTTTTCCTTTCAGATTCCTGAGTGATGAGTTTGCACCATTGATGAAATTCATCATTCGGTATTTCAGTTGCGAGGCTAGATTCTCGCGTCTCTATGTGTACCATGTTCATTTGTTGATGCATTTCACGAGGGTACGTATGATGAACATTCCGTATTTCATGTGTCGTAACATAGAGAGGATGGTGGTTTTAGTACAAAGGAAGAACCCGACACAACAGCATAGAAGTATATATCATTAGGCGCTGATCAAAATCATAATGGTACATCAGTTGACACAGCAGGGCATTACTTGGGAGGATTTCATCTCCCGTGACTTCTTCACAATGCCACAACCGCTTCCTGAGATAGTTCATGATGAGGGAGAGCCTTCACACCAACCAGACATTCTTGACACCGAGCATATAAGTGCTCCATTGTATGTGACATACCAACGAGGCCACAGGGCCTTATTTGCATCTACACGATGAGTACTATCTCCACCCGGGGTGGAATGGGTTTCGTTGACTCCATTAGCAGAGCGAGTATTATCTCCACATGATGTGGAAGGGGTATCGCCTTCTTCTTCAACACAGGTACAGATCCAGGACAGGGGCAAGAGGCCTATGCATGATGAGGGTCCTTCAGGAGGCCGGGACACGGATTTCATGATCATTGATGTTGTTGCGAGCTCTCCTAGCTCGGAGCTAAAGGAGATCATCCGGGAGAAAAAAGCTAAGAATGACTCACTGAGAAATAAATTTTAGATGGCTAAGTGGGTGATAAAATACCTGGAGGAGCGTAATAAATAGCTAGAGGATGAACATACACTTTATGAGCTGTGGCAAATTCGTGAGGATCAAGAATTGGCCCGAAAGAGACTTGGTGATATGACACCGGCTGATCAAGAGTCTATGCTCATCCATGTTAACACTCATCTAGAGAAATTCTCGGCAAAGGCCAATAGAGACAAAGACATGCTTCGTCATATGAAAAATCATTATTGGGCTCGTATGCATGTATGCAAAGCAAAAATGAAGATTCTAAAGAGGCGGTTGAGCAGAGCACTAAAACGGTGCAAAAAAGCCTGATCCACTCCAAATTTTGGCCAAGGCTTCATTGGCTAGACAGAATACATGATGGAGGGTGTTTGCTCCAAATTTGAGCAATTTCGGAGAATTTTTTGTCATTTTGAAAAATTTTGGCTTAAAAATAGGTTTTTCAGCTCAACGCGTAGCGCGTTCACGCGCGCGCTTATGATTGGGACACTTGCTGGAGGAAAAATTTATAGTTTTGGGTTTGTCATGGTAAGTTATGCATGCTCTAGTATGGCCAAGGCATTTCATCAAGTTCTAGATGATCGAAAGGGCCAAAAACACCATGAAAATCACCTTTCTGCCACCTTTTGCTCCAGCAGGAAGTACTTCTAGTAGAATGGCATTTTGAAGGGGAAAATGAGCTCTAAATTGGGAAATTCCACTTGGGCTGGATAGCATACATCCAGGGATTTCCAACCAGCTATTTTGAGCTTGATTTTGATGTTGGTAAGTGCCCCAAAAGTAGGATTAAAGGCGTGCGGCGCATAGAGCTCACGCGCGCGGCACATAGAGATTTTTGGTCAAATTTTCTCCTTCCAGCTCAGAATTTCGGCCAATTATGACCAGTTTCACCTCTTGATGTGATTCTTGACCCATCTTAATGTAATTTGATGTATATGATGTAAATTTGGAACTTATTTACCTATTCTAGATGATTCATTAAAAAAAATAGTAAAAAATTAATGAATGGATCAGTTTCCCTTCTTTTAGAGGCAAGTTGTTTTGGATGCCTAGATTTTAGTTCCATGATTAGAATTAGTTCAAACTACTCCTAGGATGATGAGCTCGACCCCTAGAGGTAAGGAAATGAGTTGGATTGCCTATATTATGTATTTTCTAAGTCATTTTCAGGGTTGGACTTTTGGGAAAAGCCTAGACTCTATTGTACATTGTATCTTTGCAATTTTGGCAAAGGAAAGACTAGGGTTTTGTAGCACTGTTTGAGATTCATGTGGCTTTATGTGTTGATGGTTTTCTTCTTTCAGTATTTGTAAGTGGTTATGTGTATCATTTTCCTTCTCTCATCTTTTGCAATTGAACAAATGAAGTGTTAAGGTAGAATCCATAATTTGTTATGCTCCGCCTTTAAGTTTGTTTGATTTTCCATGTTTTCATTTGTTTAAGGAGAATCCTTGAAAGCTTCTTGCTCTCCTTAGCTCCTTTCCAGTCTGATCTATCCATCTCTTTCACTTTTAAAGCATCAAGACAATCGCTTTCCTTGCCCCAATCGGACCTCTGCAAAAACTGTGTCTCATCCTCGCACCCAAAATTGCCTTTCCCTTAGAGTCAACAAAAACCCCAAAAAATCAACTTCAAACTCCTTGTACTTCATACCTAGCCTAAAATTAATTACCAATTTAGTCATCTCGAGCCTCATCGATTACCTTTTTCCGAGATTGACCCAAAGAGAGCCCTCTCCTGTCCTCGTAGGGCTAGCTACAAGGCTGAGCGTGGTTTGATGTAGCCTTGAGTTTTACCTTATTTCCGCCTAAGGTAGATTTGAGTGCTAACATAGTGGCGACCATACTAGGGAAGATGGTTTGGTGTTGATGTGCCATTCGACTTGTTGATTGTCTTGTCCCAGTACATGAAATCAAGTTGCAGATCTGGTGCTGATGGTGGACAACAGTCAGACACATATGAAGGCTGAAACATTTACCCGGCGACTCCAACTCGATCCAGACATTCCAGTGCTCGTTGATCCATTTATGCAATGGTAGGGTATGTGGCAAACCCTGCACTTTGTGAAGCTGTAAAAGAAGTTATAGATTGGTTAGTGGATATTGAAATTAATGAAGAATTTTTCAGTGCCTTGCTTCAATGTTTGAAATCTCCAAAGTTCCCTCTTGAAACTAAAACTGGTTTCTGCGAGTTAGTTGTTGAAAAATTTGAGAAGGAGATTCAATATTTGAATGAGCAGATCCAGTCATATGATTTCTGAGACCCTAAAATGTTCTTGGAAACTCTTCCTCCTTTGAAACAAGAAATAATAGTGTTGCCTACAGATGTTTGCATTGATAGTGTGCAGCTGGAAGTATGTGTTGCGGAGTTGGGGCAGCAAACAGAGTTTGACTTTTGCGATCCTATTGCAACATACATGGAATTTTTTTTCAGTTTGATTGATAAATCAAACTGTCTTTTACATTATCAGACTCATTATGTGCATGTAGCGTTGCCAGCAATTGCATCTGTGATCTAGTTGAAGCACTCTCAAGCAACATTCTTCTCATGTTTACTTGAATGGTTGATCTGGCATTACAGTATTACCTGATTTATTGTTTCTGCAGCAAAGTAGGGTAGATTTCGTAAATAAATAAGCAGCTAAAGGGCAGCATTTCGCTCTAGTTTCATTATAGTTTTAGTTTGAACTTTGCTGATTTAGTTTTTCAATCATTTCAGTCAAGTTTTAGTCCATAAATGTCGAAAGTCTCGTATTGTCTTTTGGAATAATGACTCCATTACCCAATGGATGGAGGCACTGTCTAGCTCTTACAGAGATCTTCTATTCTTGGCACCTCTGAGGAGCTACCATTCCCATTGGAGCCAATGTTAGATTCGGTCTGGTTATCCCTCTGTCAGAGATCAAAACTCTATTTTGCACTTCATGTTTAGGTGTCACATCAGTTTCGATCATTTGCACTCGTTAGGAGCATGCCATAAATCTAATGGAAAGGTTTTTGTTACTCATTCCCCTCATGCTTGGCACTGCTAGCTCAGGTCCATTTATAAAAAATCAAAGTCTTGAAATAGTGATTTGCAGCCCTGTTTCAATTTCTAGGTCATCACAAGTGTTCTCAGTCATTAGGTCTAGGGTTAAGTCAATTTGGTTTTTGTAAAGTCTAATAAAGCCAGCAGGCTAGAGGGAGGTCCTCGATAGGTTTTTATCTCAAAGATTTTTATCATTATATGGATAGATTATGACTTCTCTTCAAAGCTCTATTTTGAAGATAAGTCGACATTTCATTTTTGTAATAAATTTTCAAAAATTTCAGTTCTTGAATTGTCCAGGCGCATGCCGTGGTCTCCTTTTCCAAATCATATCACAGTTATCCCTGCAAAAAGTATCAAAGAAAATCATTATTTCATCCAAATTTAAGAAGAAAACCAAAAAGCAGAAGTCTATTAATCCTGAAAGAATGTCAAAATGCCAAATATTATGAAAGTGGGTTATTAAAATCAAATCTGATTTGGTGAGATATTTTATTCACATATAAATCATGGAAGATCATTCATTTCCACCATTTCCCAAGGCAAAAGTCAAATTTGTGAAGTGGGGGGCAGAAGACACGTTTGAAGGGTAGATTGACAAGCTTGAGGTTGCACACAACCCATACAGAAGGCGCGCGACGCATTGAGTGCGTGCGGCGCACTCGGCTCCACTGGCCAGTGTAAATTTGCATGTGCGTGGCACATAGGGAGTGCGCTACACATTGGGTGATGAGCGCGACGCACACGTTGGGAGCCAGAAAATGGTTTGAAAACTCATCAAATCACCCAATCTTCACATCAATTTTCTAGGTAGGCTCACCTCCATTGCTTTTGCTTAGTTTTTGATGGTGAATGTGGTGGGTTCATGGCTCATGCCCATTGAAACAAGACTTTGAAAACCCCCCTTTTGCCAATAAGAAAAACTACTTAGGGTATTGAAAACAATGTTGTCACCAAGGTCTACATTATTCCTTACTTCCCGCTGTCCCTCATTCCCAAAGTAACTCATCAAATTTCCTCATTAATCCCCTCATAATCCTATCATATGAACCCTAAACCCTGTTTCCATATGTATACATTTTCCCTTCCTTACCCAATTACATTTTATTTCAAATTCCCTAATTCACTAATATTTTACCTTTCCTAATATTCCCTTGTGCATTTGTTTTTTCCCATTGGTCACAACATTGTTAGAGCAAAAAGCAGTTCACATTCAATTGCACACACAATTTCATTTAGAGCAGTTTATATATCAGCATACATATTGCAGACATCTTGTTTTCAAAGTCATGTTAGAGACAGATTCAATTTATGAGCAGGAGTATGACAGTGATTCTACAGCTGAGGGTAATGTGCCATGGAGGTCTCACAAAAGTGGCAAAAGTGATCAGCATGTCAGGGAGGAGCCTACTTCTTTGGCTCAATTGCAAGCTTGTCCGCTTGCAATGGATTGTTTTCAGCGTCAGTCATGTTTCCAATACTGTGAGATGATCTCACAAACCCAGCATCATCGTGAACTAGTTCGTTTATTTGTTCTACATTTACATGATGGTCGTGTAAACATCATCGGAGTAAATTTCACTTTTTCACCAGAGACTATTGCTCAGGGCACTAGGATACCAAATGTAGGAGAGGAATGGAACAAAAGCCAGCAGTTAGACAAATTCTACTTTGAGCCATACATCAAACCTGGGCATATGAGATACCTAAGCACGGTTTATCCTTTCAGATTCTTTAGGGATGAGTTTGCACCATTGATGAAACTCATCATTTAGTATTTCAGTTGCGAGGGCAGATTCTCGTGTCTCTATGTGTACCATGTTCATTTGTTGATGCATTTCACAAGGGTACGTATGATGAACATTCCGTATTTCATGTGTCGCAACATAGAGAGTATGGTGGTTTTAGTACAAAGGAAGACCCCGGCAAAGCAGCATAGAAGTATATATCATTACGTGCTGATCAAAATCATAATGGTACATCAGTTGACACAACAGGGCATTACTTGGGATGATTTCATCTCCCGTGACTTCTTCATAGTGCCACATTTCATCTCCTGTGACTTCTTCATAGTGCCACAGCCACTTCCCGAGATAGTTCATGATGAGGGAGAGCCTTCACACCAGCCATACATTCTTGAGACCGAGCATATAATTGCTCCATTGTATGTGACATACCATCGAGGCCACAGGGTCTTATTTGCATGTACACGATGAGTGCTATCTCCACTCGGGGTGGAAGGGGTCTCGTTGACTCCATCAGTAGAGCGAGTATTATCTCCACATGATGTGGAAGGGGTCTCGCCTTCTTCTTCAGCACAGGTGCAGATCCAGGATAGGGGCAAGAGGCTTATGCATGATGAGGGTCCTTCAGGAGGCCGGGACACAGATTTCACGATCATTGATGTTGATGCGAGCTCTCCTAGCTCGGAGCTAAAGGAGATCATCCGAGAGCAAAAAGCTGAGAATGACTCACTCAGAAAGAAATTGCAGATGGCTAAGTGGGTGATAAACTACCTGGAGCAGCATAACAAATAGCTAGAGGATGAACATACACTTTATGAGCTGCGACAAATCTGTGAGGATCGAGAATTGGCCCGAAAGAGACCTGGTGATATGACACCGGCTGATCGAGAGTCTATGCTCATCCAAGTTAACACTCATCTGGAGAAATTGTTGGAAAATGCCAATAGAGACAAAGACATGCTTCGTCATATGAAAAATCATTATTGGGCTCGTATGCATGTCTGCAAAGAAAAAATGAAGATTCTAAAGAGGCGGTTGAGCAGAGCACTAAAACGGTGGAAAAAGCCTGATCCACTCCAAATTTTGGTCGAGGCTTCATTGGATGGACATAATACATGATGGAGGGTCTTTGCTCCGAATTTGAGGAATTTCAGAGAAATTTTTGTAATTTTGAAAAATTTTGGCTTAAAAACAGGTTTTTCAGCTCAACGCGTAGCGTGTCGACGCACGCGCTTATGATTGGGACACTTGCTGGAGGAAAACTTTATAGTTTTGGATTTTTCATGGTAAGTTATGCATGATCTAGTATGGCCAAGGCATTTCATCAAGTTCTGGATGATCAAAAGGGCCAAAAACACCATGAAAATCACCTTTTGCCACCTTTTGCTCCAGCAGGAAGTACTTCTGGGAGAATGACATTTTGAAGGGGTAAATGAGCTCCAAATTTCTGATATTCCACTTGGGCTGGATAGTAGACATCCAGGGATTTCGAACCAGATATTGTGAGCTTGATTGTGGCTTCAGGAAGTGCCCCAAAAGTAGGATGAAAGGTGTGCGGCGCATAGAGCTCAGGCGTGCGGCGCATAGAGATTTTTGGTCAAATTTTCTCCCTCCAGCTTAGAATTTCGGCCAGTTATGACTAGTTTCACCTCTTGATGTGATTTTTGACCCATATTGATGTAATTTGATGTATATGACGTAACTTTGGCACTTATTTACCTATTCTAGATGATTAATTAAAAAAAATAGGAAAAATTTAATGAATGGATCAGTTTCCCTTCTTTTAGAAGCAAGTTGTTTTGGATGCCTAGATTTTAGTTCCATGAATAGAATTAGTTCAAACTTCTCCTAGGATGATGAGCTCGACCCCTAGAGGTAAGGAAATGGGTTGGCTTGCCTATATTATGTATTTTCTAAGTCATTTTCAGGGTTGGACTTTTGGGAAAAGCCTAGACTCTATTGTACATTATATCTCTGCAATTTTGGCAAAGGAAAGACCAGGGTTTTGCAACATTGTTTGGGATTCATGTGGGTTTATGTGTTGATGGGGTGCTTCTTTGAGTATCTGTAAGTTGTTATGTGTATCATTTTCCTTCTCTCATCTTCTGCAATTGAACAAATGAAGTGTTAAGGTAGAATCCATTATTTGTTATGCTCTGCCTTTAAGTTTGTTTGATTTTCCATGTTTTCATCTATTTAAGGAGAATCATTGAAAGCCTCTTTCTCTCCTTAGCTCCTCGCCAGTCTGATATATCCATCTCTTTCACTTTTAAAGCATCAAGACAATCGCCTTCCTTTCCCCAATCGAACCTCTGCAAAAATTGTGTCTCATCCCCGCACCCAAAATTGCCTTTCCCTTAGATTCAACAAAAACCCCAAAAAATCAACTTCAAACTCCTTGTACTTCATACCTAGCCTAAAATTAATTACCAATTTATTCATCTCAAGCCTCATCGATTACCTTTTGCCGAGATTGACCTGGAGAGATCCCTCTCCTGTCCTCGTAGGGCTAGCTACAAGGCTGAGCGTGGTTTGATGTAGCCTTGAGTTTTACCTTATTTCAGCCTAAGGTAGATTTTAGCGTTGACAGACATAGTGACATAAACAAAGAAAATAAATTGATTGAGAAAATTCATTTGATTCACCAAATAGTTCAAGAACAACTAGAAAAGAGTCAAGGCATGATAGCATCATGTGGATCATCAGTTTCAAGTAGGTAATGAACTTTGGCTGTACATTAGCAAGGAAAGGCTTCAAGGTGAAGGTAAAAAGATGAAACCAATCCATTATGGTCCATTTAAAATTCTAGAAAAGATTGGTAATGATGCTTTGAAGCTTAATTGGCCTTCATATATGAAAATTTATTCCGTTGTTAATGTTGAAAATTTGAGATTGTATGAGATTCCTTTGATTGAAGATCAAGGAGAAAGTGTATAGATTCCATCAATTGAATATTTTTCACTAGAATTTCTTGATGAGCTTCAGGAAGACACCATACTTGATAGAAGAGCAAGGTCATCAAAGAGGAGAAATTTTGATTATCTTCGAGTGGGTCTCAAAGGTACAAATCCATCAAAGGCCAAATGAATTGAAGAGGGGGAGGTGAGGGAACAATACCCTCATCCATTCAATAACTGAATATAATCTTTTCGGGTCCAAAAGGCTTCTAGTGGCGAGGAGTGATCAGGTGCTCAAGTTTATGCTCAAAAATAAAAGTGTTAGAATCATGTTAAACTTAGCTTCAGATCAAAGTGATCACATTCTAATTCCAAAGGTGTGAACGACACTCAAATCCGATCTCATATGCAGAAGTTAGAGAAATTCAAAGTTTAAGTTTGAATTGTATACGTGGAAGCAATGGATGACATGGCAAAGCCATTCAGCAAATGAGGAGACGCCAAGTGGCAGGCTGCCATTAGCCCCTGCATCTCACAACTCGTAGTTGCAGGTAGAAATATTTTTGAAATCGGCCTCGACATAGACAGGTTGTGATGCGATCTAATCACAATCGCAAATCGTAGGTGGATGAGTATTACAGAATCTGCCCCTGGTGAATCTCGGTTGCAATGCAATTTATTGCATATCACAGTCGCAAAAAAGGGTTGTGTTTACGATGGTTCCAATAGTAAACGCCAAATTTCGATTTGTGATGGAATGTTGAGATGCAATATTTTATATATTCCAGTTAATACTCCCATCAGGTCCATGATATCGCTATCACAACATCACCAACATGTTAACAAGACCTTCATCCTACTAAAATTCATTTATTGTGATTTGCAATATAGCCGACAGGTTATGGCCCACGGCATAATGAAATATTCGCCCAGTTAGCAAATTTTGGAGTGAAAATGGGGGTTTCTGCTAGTTTTGAAGCAATTTATGGAACAAATAGTTGGAGAACTGGGAGAAGTCATAACTTCCTCAGTTATTATCAAAATTAGATGCAAAAAGAAGTTAGATAACCATTTTTGAGCATTATGAACTCATTGTGAAAGATTTCAGAGGCATTTGAGCATTATAAACATACTTTTGTTGTAATTTTGAGCACAATAGAGAGGCCTGTTATAGATATTTTTGGGCACTTCAACCCCAATAATAAATGTCCATAAAATGAGGGCTCGTAAGTCCCTAGAAGTGTTGCTTCACTGCCTGAAGGAACAAGGTCAGCTGATTACATCATCTCCCAGAAGTTCTCCACTGAAAACTGCTCATAAATGGTCAAAACTGGACCATACTAAAAGCTCAATGCAGAGGATGCGATGCATATCACCTTGCGAGTGCACAAGGTGCGATGCATACTAAATTGCTCCTCTATAGGATGCGATGGTCGGGAATGGACAAATGGCAAGGACAAAAATACGAGGTGGAAGATCATGGAATCTTCCAGAAGCTTCCCCTCTAACATTTTCCTCTCTGTTTTCGACCAGGGATGAGTAAGAGATCATCATTCTCCAAGCAGAAGCAGGAACTATCAGAGAGAGGACAGTAATCAAGATCCCAGAAGGTGACTCACCTCTCTGTAATCATCTATATATGGATCCCTCATCACAGAGATCCAAAGGCTGGAATTTTGTATCTTATAGAGAAGTGCTATTGGTTTTCTGGTGTACATTCATAGTGTTGGGTGATCTAAGCT
>APFE030663482.1:322648-340059 GCA_000404065.3 Pinus taeda
CAGCTGATTACATCATCTCCTAGAAGTTCTCCACTGAAAACTACTCATAAATGGTCAAAATTGGACCATACTGAAAGCTCAATGCAGAGGGTGTGATGCATACTGAATTGCTCCTTTGTAGGGTGCGATGTTTGGGAATGGACAAGTGGTAGGGACAAAAATGCGAGGTGGAAGATCATGGAATCTTCCAAAAGCTTCCCCTCTGACACTTGCCTCTCTGTTTTCGACCAGGGATGAGTAAGAGATCATCATTCTCCAAGTAGAAGTAGGAACTATCAAAGAGAGGACACTAATCAAGATCTCAGAAGATGACTCACCTCTCTGTAATCATCTATATATGGATCCCTCATCACAGAGATCCAGAGGCTGGAATTTTGTATCTTATAGAGAAGTGTTGTTGGTTTTCTGGTTTACATTCATAGTGTTGGGTGATCTAAGCTTTGCTTGAGGTGAAGAAGCGCTTCCTAGCTGGAGGATGATGTTGGGTCAGAACATATGGTTGTAATCCTCTTGCTACTTTTCATCTTAATAAAGCTATTCTTGTTTTCTTCCATATTCTTGTGTACTTGTTTATATATGTATTTATATGGTTAACACACATCTCATCCTGTTTTATTTATGAATGTAGATCTTTTTTTCTTCGATAGTAGTATGTTGTTGTGATTCCACAGGTTCTTTTTGAAGCTGGGAAGATGAAGAAGAAGCAACAAAGTTTTATCAAGAAGGAGAGGAAATCAAGCGCAAGACTCAGGTTGGTCTTCTTGGTTCTCCTCTTATCTATTTTCATAAAATAAAACAATAGTAGACTTTAATTGCTTGTTTCTAAGATAGTCTCCCATCTTAGTGGGAATAGCATCATCTGAGTGGACACTATTCCCGATAACAAGGCCCAAGCATTGGAAGTTGTACCAAGGAGAAGTAGCCTAGGAGGGGTGAACTCCTCATCAAATATCTATGTTGTGTGTTGTATTTTAATGTTCTTTGTTGTTATTTCGTTCTTTTTCAACATATGTTTTATGTTAAAATGTTGATAAAAAATACATAAGAAACTCTCATGGGAATCAGTTAATTATGAAAACAAGGTCAATCCTTAAGAGATTTATAAACAAATTATAAGCATCTTAGGTTTTATTCCGAATGGATATTTACCACAACATTACTAATCTGCTCCATCTCAGATCATCTCAACAAACTCATAAGCTTATTTAAAAATCCATACATGGTGACTATCGCAATCTTAATTCATGGAACTCTCTAGCCTTCTCATCAAAATACCATAAGGTTTCTTTACCAGTCACTGGTATGTTTCCATCATGGCCTTGAAATTTCTTGGATATTTGTAGACCACAAAATACTTTGAAATATTTAGAAGCCATTGCTATGCTCCTTCTTTAGATTCTCCAACAAAATTTGGAGGCATAATATTTTTGAATTATGCTTGCAACTAAGATGTAGTCCCCATCTTCTTGGAGATAGAATTAATAATTTGATATTTATTTTCTTTCATCATCATACTCATGCATCATAAATTCACTAGAAGTTATAGACTTAGTTGTATCATTGATTTCACTCTTAAATCTTGTCTTCTGAGTTTCTCTTATTTCCTATTAGCTCTATCTTCTTCGAGCTTCCACAATAAATATCCATTAATATCCTCTTTTTCATCCTTAGCTTTAGATATTTTTTCTTGACTCACCTTTATATTATCTAAATTTTCCTTCAAGCTATAAATTATTTATAAGATTTTAGATTATAGATTTTCTATATTAACAGACCTCCTCCCATCATTTCAATTTTAGTATCCAATTCCTCACCGCCTCCAAGTCATCCTATGGATGTATTCCCATTATATTCTCTAGCCATTGTTCAAAGTTTTCCTAACATTCTTTTGATTATTATAATAACATAAAAAAATATAATCTTTTTAGTTTAGGACCCATAAAATGCCGAATGTATAACCTACAACTCTAATACCACTTGTAATGGACCTCCTTATACATTGAATGCACTATATATATAGAAGATAATTATTTTGTGATGTCAATTTATAATTAACATTCAATTGGAATGAATACTTATGTTAACTCACTACTTACGACTACCTATGTTCTTTCTACACACTTCTTTTGATGATTGAGTGTTAGTTCTAACTGCATTTTAATCTCTTCAACTCTAACACATTTACTATAATGAATGTTATAAAAGTATCATCAACATCGAATTTGGCTTGCAAGGTTTTTCCTTTAACACTAATAAGGCTTCCAATAAAAAAATTATGATTCTTTATCCTTGTTAATAGTATGAATATATTTTATAACTTAATCAAATGCTAGCTTTAGTATGATATTTAAAATCGCTTCCACATACATCACTAAGGCACAAAAGTTATATATATATATATATATATATATATATATATATATATATATAATATATATATATATATATATATATATATATATATATATATAATCTATCTATATATATATATTATATAATATATATATATAAGATAATATATATAGATATAGATATAGATATAGATATATATCTATATATATATTAATTCCAACTTATAATTTCTTGATATTATATCAACAATGTTACAAAGACCCTTGATGCATTTCTAATATTATATTACATTACTTTCTAAAAAAGGGTTAATTTCCTTATTTTTATACTTTCAACATTATGATTAAGTAGCTTTTTGTTCCTTATCACATTATAATAATTATTTTATAGAATGAGTGTTATGCAACAAACTAACAAAATATAAGAAAATATAGATCAACGACTTGAGAAATAGCCTCTTCAAGGAGGAAACCTCCTTTACATCACATAAATGAACAACTATTGGATGATACAAATGGTAAGACCACCTTGGTATATATAGGAGTCTAAGGGGTCACAATATAATCAGAGGCTACATAGCAATAATAATGTAAGGGAAAAACAATAGCAATAGTGGTCTTCTATGGGGCAAAACAATAACAACATGGGGGATACATGGGCATAAAAATAACAATAGGAGGCTACACTAACAATAACAATAAGGGGAATACACTAGTAATATAGGGACCTAACATGCTCATCTCCTTCGAAAAAGTGTTGTTGTCAACGCTTGAGTAGTTCTTGATACTTTTGTATAAAATTATCATCCTCCCATGTGGAATCTTTAGCAGGTAAGTTCTTCCACTTAATGAGATACTATGAAATTAATTGATTTTGTAGTTGTCGAGTTGTTGTTTCTGTGACTTCTTCGAGTTCAAACATGATTTTTCCTTCTTCATCAAGTTATAGAAACACCGTTTGAACTAGGAGCTTGTCACCGATAACCTTCTTTAAGTATGAGACATGGAAAAATGAGTCTACTCAGGGAGATGCAGGAAGCTCCAATTTGTATGCCACAGTACCAATCTTTTGCAACACCTTTTAAGGACCATAGTACTTGGATGATAATTTATTATCCTTCTTACCTTTCTTGAGGGACATTTGTTTAAATGATTGTAGCCATAAAAATACACAGTTGCCTACATCAAAACTTATTTCACTATGACGTTGATACACCTATTTTTTCATTCAATTATGTCCCAGAATGATGTTATCCTTTAATAGTTGGAGAAATTTTTGTTGATCGTTGATGTGATCTTCCACTGCTTGAACCTTAGAATTTTCCCTTAAAGATGATGTGATGGATGGTGGATGATATCCATAAAGTGCCATAAATGGGGTCATTTTTGCTGCATTATAGAAGGAAGTGTTATACGACCATTCAGATAGAGGTAACAACTTGACCCATTGTGTTTGTTTATCATATATAAAGCAATGGAGATATCCTTCCAAACATGTGTTCACTATCTCAGTTTTCCCGTCAAATTGAGGATGATAAGATGAGTTAGGAGTTAATTGAGTACTAAGACAAGAAAATAATTTTGTCTAAAAATTTCTATTGAAAATGAGATCTTTGTAACTTAGAATAGTATTTGGGTTTCCATGTATATTGTGAATTGTTTCTGTAAATGCAGTAGAAACTTTACCGCTTTAAAAAGGATGAGATAATGCACAAAAGTGTGCATAATTGGTAAGTCTATCAACAACCACCATGATGACACTCTTTTCCTTAGACTTGGGTAAACCTATGATAAAATCCATTGAGACCTCCTCCAAATGTTGACCTAGAATGGCCAAATGTTTTAACAAACTCATGGTATTAATTGTCTCAACTTTATTTTGTTGGGAAACCAAGCATTCTTACACAAAATTCTGAATACCACATTTAAGGCCATCCCAAAATAAATGCTTCTTCACCGTGTGGTAAATTTTTAAAAATATTGAGTGCAATCCTAAGGGGGAATTGTTCAATCCCAAAATAATCTTTTATTTGAGTTGGGAATTCTTACAAAGATATAAGCGATATTTGTACCATAATGAATCACTTTTCAAGCTAAATGTGTTAGCTGTATTAGGATATTGCTGCAAATTTTGAATGAGTGTCCATACATCTTCATCATTCTTTCATTCATCCCTTGATTTGGTTATCCAATCAGGTTGGATAATAGAATTTCACAAATAAATTCTTCCACATCCTCATCCTTTGTTGAGAGTTCATCTACAATAACATTTTGCATCCCTATTTTGTAGATTATTTCAAAGTCATAACCTAGCATCTTCGTGATCCATTTTTTCTTCTCTTATGAAGATAATATTTATTCCAAAAAGTATTTAAGACTATCATGATATGTTTTTACCTTCAAATATCTTCCCATTAGATAAGGTCTCCATTGCTTTAGTGCATGTAGTGTTTCCAACATTTCCTTCTCAAAAATAGGTTTGTGTAAATACTTTCCTTTGATTGGATGACTTTCAAAAGAAATGGGTCTTCCTTATTGCATTAAAACAACACCATTACCATTTCCCAAGGCATCACATTCCACAATAAAGGTTTTTGTGAAGCATGGCATAGCTAATATAGGTTCTTGGTGCATTGCCTCTTTAAGATGTTCAAAGGCCTTATTTGCTTTGGAGTCCAAGAAAATGCATCTTTCTCTAGTAATGTTGTTAGAGGTGCTTCTACTCTCCCATAATTATTAACAAACTTGTGATAATACCTTGTCAACTTGAGAAATCCTTGAATATGCTTTATGGTTTTGGGTATTTTCCATTATTTAATGGATTTAAAATTTTTAGGGTCTACCTTAACACCCTCATGAGATACAATATGACCTAAATATTCCACCTCATTTACTACAAAGAAACATTTGGAAGCTTTTTCATATGATTGTTTCTCCTCCAATAGTTTGATCGCCCTATCAACATGTTGAATATGATGCTTCCAAGTTTTGTTGTAGATTAGTATATCATCAAAAAATACTAACATGATATTTCTAAGGGTGGGTTTGAAAATGGAATTCATCAAACCTTGAAATGTGGAAGGTGTGTTAGTAAAGCCAAAAGGCATGATAAAAATTTCATAATGACCCTCATGAGTTCTCAATGTTGTTTTTGGAATGTGTTCAATCTTCATTCTAATTTTATGATATCCTGCACGAAGATCCAACTTGGTGAAGTACATATCTGCACGTAATTCATCCAACAATTCATCAATGAAAGGAATGGAAAATTTATCTTTAATTGTGAGCTTGTTGATTTCCCTATAACCTAGATACATAGGCCATGATCCATCCTTCTTGTGTAGTAATGCTACTAGAGTATAGAAAGAAATTTGACAAGGTTGAATTATACTAGCCTCTACCATTTCTACAATCATACGTTGAATTTCACTCATTTGACCATAGGGATATTTGTAAGGTCTCATGTTTGGAGGAAAACCTCCTAGAATCAAATGAATAGCATGATCATGATCACTAATATGTGGGAGTCTTTTGGGAGTGTCAAGTACCTCGAAATGATTATCCAAGACTTTTTGAAGATGTGGATAAATAAACGATTTTGATGTTTGAACCTCTAGTGAGAATAATTGTCAAATTACGCCATGTTGTTATTTCTTCAGAAGCTTTGTCGTGCCATTAGAGATTATTACCTTTCCTAGTTTGCCTATGATACCCCTTAATTCAAATTGCTTTCCTTCCCAAAAAACTTCAAGAAAAGTTCATGAAAATTAACAACTACCATCCCCGAATATTGTAACCATTGGACTCCTAATACAACAACAACACCACCCTTTGGAATGGAAAGCATTTATTCAATACATAGTCCCTATGGTTAGCTTGATATTATGGAACTTTCTAGAGAAATTTATAGTTTCTCCATTTGCAACCATCACTTGACACTCTAGTGCTGGATATAGGAAGAAATTCAATTGCTTTGCCATCTTACAATGAATAAAATTATGAGTACTATCCAAATCAATAAACAATGTTACCTTTTTCTTCTTGATATATCCTTCTATCTTGGGAGTTTCAGGAGTGGTAATTTCTGCCAATGAATTACAAGATATGTTCACATTCATTTCTTCTTTCTCTAGGGTTGGTTCCTAGTATATATCCTTCTCTTTTCATGTTTCTTGTTCCTTTTATTCCTGATATTCACAATCTATGTAGAATAATTTATTCTTAGCACACTTATGACCTTTAGTGTATTTACTATCACAATTGTAACAAATTCCTTTTGCTCATTTTTCCTCCAATTATTGTGGTGTCAACCTTGTAGGTTTTGGAAGCATAGGAGTCGAAATACTCTATGTTTATAGTTGTGAGTGGTAGAGTTCCTTGTTTCCATCATTTTTCTTTAAAATTCGCTTTCCAACCTCAATGCCTTTTTCAACAAACAAGTTCTCAAATATGAACCTCATGTTGGATGTTATCCTTTAAAATCCCTATGAAGGCAGTAATCCTATTCTCCTATGGAATATCAGTTACCTTGAAATTCAATTTTTGGATGTTCTCCTCTACCATTGGACCCTTTTGTTTAAGATTTATCAATTGGCTAAAGGAGGTGTTTCTCTTTGTATCGTCATAATGTGTTATCATTTCATATATAACAATTGACCAACTGAAAAGTGGTTTATGAGAAGAAATCCATCAATACAATATAAACTAATTTAGTTCTAAATATAAATATGCAATGCATACCTTTTGTGTGTGTTGCACATCATGGAGATCAAAATATTACTCCATCTATAGTATCCATGGTACGAGATCCTTGGCATTAAAATTTCGCATATCGATATATAGAATTTGGTGGTTCTTAAAACAAACATTGGAGTCTCTAAAATCATAATTCATATTCCTTTTGTCTTCATCAATATTTTCATGGATTACCTTTTCACCCTTGGGAAGCCTTTCTTTTATCAACTTTGTGAACCCTTCCTTCAACTCTTCTATATTGACATTCATCATTACTTCCATGTATTCTTTTAAACCATCATTCAAAAATCCCATGTCCCTTTTTATACCATCTATCTTAAGATTCATCATGGGTTCCAATTCATTTTTTGTTACCTTTTGTGAGAGCGAAATTTGTTGCACTTCTTCTTAAAATTTTGATATGTCATGCTACATTTCTTCCTCTTCTTCATGCGTCATGGAAGATATTTTTGGTTTCTTACTATGTATATCCATTTTTTTATTTCAAGATATTTTGTAATAAAAAAATGAAATATATGCTTCACTATGCCCTATGAATCACTTCAAATTGATTTTTCAAACAAAAGTTATGCAAAATTTAAAAATAATACAAACATTTTTATTCATTTTTAGGAGTTTGATATTGAAACTATTGTACATTTGTAATTTAATATCTCTAAGGTTTGAAATTGCTTTCAGTGATAGTAATGTGAGTTTTATTTACAACCCCATGAGCCATACTCATATTGGATTCTCCAAGGAAGATTTATGCCCAATCTCCCATGATGACGAGATTATAGACTAGTTCAGTAGAGCGAACTTGTATGAAGTGCCATGTGTCCTTGTTTCGACCTTTGGCACTCAAAATGATACATGAAAAACTAAATTCTCTCTCATTTGAGTAACATTTTATGAAATTCAAATCCGATGCTTGTAGAGAAATTTATGACTATTTTCTCTAGGTCACTTGTTTGAGATGGAATTCTAAATCCTACAAAAAGGCTAAATTTCTTGGATCATATCTCCAAACATTTAGTGAAAAATGCTCTCAAATTCATACACAATTTTTATTAATATCTATGCTCCACATGGTTGCAATTTGATCTTCTAAAGCATTTTAGAAAAAAAGTTATTAGGAAAATTCCACGATGACCTATTTGAAAAAGAAAAACCCTAGAATTCAAAGTTGTGATACCAAATCTAATGGAGCCAACTCACAAAATTTAATAAAAGATAGATCAACGACTTGAGAAATAGCCTCTTCAAGAGGCAACCTCCTTTATATGAAATAAATGAATAATTATTGGATGATATAAATGTTAATACCTATTGGCTATACATAGGAGTCCAAGGGGTCACAATATAATGAAAGCCTACATAACAATAATAATGTAAGGGCAGAACAATACCAATAGTGGGCTTGTATGGGGCAGCAATAACAACATACCACATACATGGTCACAAAAATAAAAATAGGGGTCTACCTTAACAATAACAATAAGGGGAAACATGGTAGATTAATCTTTCAAGGTGTGCTCATGGTTTTTCTTGATATTTTCGCCAAAACAAGCTCTCTTTTTTGTTTGTAGTTTCTAATGTTGATAAGAAATTAGATTAGTAATTTTGGCACTATAGTTTATTTGGCATGGATAGAGAGACTTATTCTTTTTTTCTATGGTCGGCTTATAAACACTTAAGGTAGTCAACAAACTCTGTTTCCCTTGGGAGGTTGAGGGCACTAAATGTTTGTATTTATTTCAACATGTTTCAATAAAAAATCAAAGGTCCTACTTTAACTTAAAAAAAAAACAATAAAAGAAATACACTAATATTATACGGACTTAATAATGATGTAACACCACAACTTATATTTTTCCTTATGAAAACCTGGCAATAAACATAGTGCATTGGACAATCCACATGGTTATTATATATCGCAACTGGTTTATTTTCAAATTATATTTGGTATGTTTGTATGATGGTTTCGATATTGTTCAAGTGCTTTGGGATATAATTAAAGTTTCATGTGTCAACATTACAAGAATTGAGACTATGATTTAACCCTATGATCAATTGTGTTTATTAAATTTTGAACAATATTTGGTTGACATTCAATTAGTGCTTATTACGTTTCCCATATACCACTATGTGAATTCATTTTTTCATTTTCATTTCGACACACTCCCCCTCTATAGTGATTATTGAATTTTTTAACTTCTTTTGGAAAAAAACTGCTTGTTAAACTGAGAATAACCTCTCTATCACGTGAAAACAATTTACTTGATTTTCTCATATTCACAATTACATTGTCTCAAAAGGTGTTCTTCCAAAGTTTTTGTTAATCCTTGCTAAATATTTTAATTTTTAGTATTTTGATTTCTCAATTTAATTTTTCCTAAACACTTAGTGTGATCATGTAATAAGTGCTCTGATAATTGGTTTGTTTTAGTTTAAACACATTCTAGAAAATTTTCTCATCCAAGTTAAGCACCATTTGAAGGTAAAATCGAGAGCCTCAATTCTAATCTTGGGAATAAGATTCATTTTCAACATTCCCAAGAGTCATTTCAACATTTCCTTTGTTTCATTAGGTCATTGTAAATTGTAAAGCCTTTCACTTTACTCCATTTTCCTTATGTGTAATTCGTTTTCACACATTTCAAATCCTAGGTTATGCTTGATTTGTCATATAAAATTGGATGACTATTTGGTTTTTTTTGGTTTATTTCTTCATTTGCAACTTCTTTGAAAGAATATTCTCATTTTTTTTAAAACTGATTCTTGTAGGTACCCTCAAGGGTTTATAAGCTTCCATTTTTCTCTTTGTAGTTTTTCTCCTAGGTTACATTCCAATCAGTTAGTTCTTCTAACATTAAGGTTAGTAGCATTTCTTGGCTTTTTATGAAACTATGATGTATAAAGTGTATTTATTGAAATATGATTTTTATTTCCTTTCATGTTATATTAGGTTATATTATGAGGAAATGGTTTTCTTATAAGTATAGACATTCCTCAGTAGAGAAATACTTCAACTTTGTCCTTTTCTATATTTTTCTCATCTATGTCTTTTATAATCAAATTTAGTTTTGAAATTTTATACCCTAACGTATATGGTATTTTTTTGGTACATTTCTTGTCACTTAACTGGTATTAAACATGATATTAGGGTTTGTCATCTCATATAAATGTGTGGAGACTATCTTGTACTGTGTATTTTTTATATTTTCCTCTTTAGTTTTTTTTTACTGAAATACATTTAAAATTCAATTACAAACATTTATAATTCTAGTTCCATTTATACATACTAACTTCACTTCTATTTCATAATACATGTATATGATGAAATATTCATAATTATGGAATTTACTTAGGTGTAAAACCTTATTAACGCTTCTACATTTCTTTTAGATCAATTTTCCCAAATTTTTAGAATTGTTTCTCTTATATATAAATATTCTGAAATTTTAAAAAAATGTTTGTTCACACCATCCTTTTTTATGATTTGTTTTGGTTCATAACTCTTAAAATGTTTTTAGTTTTTCCAAGAGGATTAAGTATTTGACTCTCTCATAATGCTTAAAGGTGAATGTTGTGTAGTTGTGGCCGAGAACAAGTTTTGTGCATTTTATCCTGATAATAGATTCAATTGTTTTGTTTTCTTTACGTGGTTAATTTTTATGAGGAAGTAAAATTCTTCTTTAGGGCTTTAAGCCTTAAATGTTATGAATTTATAGGGATATCAACATTCCTTGTTTTCTTGAATACACTTACAATCCTAATCAGTTCTATTAAGTTTTTCATAATGTTCTCCATCATATTTTCTGAATAGTACAAGTCACTAAACACTCTTATATAAATTATTGAGGTTTTTATACATATTCTCATTAAAATTTAATTCACGATTGATTGTCTCATTCGTCCATAGTTTCAATTCTAGTAATTTTCCTAGCTAGACTCGGTGGCCTAGTTTTATTTGTGTTTATGATGGATTTTACGTCATGATTACTCTGAATATATTTTATTCTATTAAGATAATACCTTACCTCTCACGATGGTTCTCAGGTAGAAAAATATATGTGGTGTTTTCGAACAACTCAGTTTGTTGTTCTCAATTGGTCTCTATATAACCGAAAAATATACCACAAATATTACATATTATCTTTGCTTTAATTCTACTCCAACAGAACTATGATTTTAAGTTTGTACTATATAACTAGTTGAAGTGGTGTTTTTTATATAAAATATATATATTTTTTTTGTGAACTGCGGTATTTTATTATCTACAGGAATATAAAAGTACAAAACTTAGGGTCCTCAATCTGCCCAGAAGGGAAACCAGATCTGTTGGATCCTATACTTACAAAAGTCATTAACGTTATCACAACTGTTTATAGTCAAAACTGGTAAGAACATAAAAGGTCTTCTACAATTAAGCTCGTTCCAAAAAGACAAACCCCTAATCTACTCCCTCGAGGGCGACCCGGATGGAACTTCTAGAAAACATGGTTTTCGACAAGCAAAAAAAGGAAAAAGGGTAAAAACGAGGCTTTTCGCATCGCTGGAGTCCTTCAGTCGATGTTGATATTGACTCTTTCCTTCCTCTTCTCCATCAGCATAGCCTTGATATCCTTGAGGAGGTCATTCTGTTGCCTTACCAGCATTTCCATATTTGCGACTTCTTTTTTCGCCCCCCCCGTGTCCTGAGCCATCTCCACCATTTACGCCGCAACCTGCTCCATGGCCTTGGCCAGGAGTAGGTGTGGAGAGTGCGTCGGTACAGGGTGAGCCTGCCCCGAGTATGACCAGGGTCTGGTAACTGCAGAGACCAATCATTCATTTCCGGATCTGAAGGCTCCTCTAATACTTTCTCCTCCATGGCTTCAATAATGTTCCTGATGTCAACATTTGAATCCAGATTGTAGGCCTGTTCTGCGTCATTCACCGTTTGACTGATAGACTTGTTTCTTCTTTTACGTCTTTTCTGCGTCCGGTTACTCTCTACCTTGCTTGTGGCTTGCCGCGGACGGCCGCGACCTCTCTTCATCTGCTGCTTTCTCCCTTCTCCCTCCTTAACCCGCTGCGAGCTTCTACTACTCTCCCCAGTTTCAAACCACTTGCCTCTCGGTTCCTTGACCTGCCTGCAGTCAAGCTCCTCCGAGCTTTCTATTTCGATTTTGGTCCTGAACCCTTCAACTTACCTGCCTTCAGCAGTAGCCTTCTCCTCCTGGGCATCCTTAGCTCTACGCTCACCCATTTTCGATCGATTGAGGCGTTGGTTGGGGGTTCTATGCCAGAGCGCCGCTTCACTCGTCACCTTCTTCGGAATGCTTCTGTTAGACATTCTTTCTTTGTTCCTCCTTATAGCTTCCCACCCACCTTTGCTCAAATGATGCGGAAGCTCCCCCTTGTGAATCAGTTTTTGTTTTGGGCCACGTCCCTGACTTGCTGCGAAATCATTAATTATCGCTGACGGGGTGTGAAGGGCGCTTCCCTTCTGTCCTCTCCTAATTGCCTCCGGATGTTTTCTTAATCTCCCTCTCCCTCTCCACGTGGGGGTGTAATTAAGCCTATTCTGCATCATGATTATCCTTTCTAATGAGCTGATTTAGCTCATCCCATCTTGCCAGCAATACCTGATTGGTCCAGCTGTCATCGATTGGCTCCATTTGTTCATTGCTTCCCCAATTCACCACGTAGTCCACGGGTTTATTTCCCTCTCATCTAACATCCGAAGTGATCGTGAAGTCGATTTCTGTCAACATTTCCCCTATGTCTCGGACTGTGCTAGCACTTCACCAACTTTTCACCACCTTCTCCAAACTCTTCCCTTGGATTAATTGCCTTATCCAATTGATCACCAGGGCGGAGTCCCCTTCAATTTCTAACTTCCTATAGCCATTTATTCTGGCAATTTTGAGGCCTTGGTAAACCGCCATGAATTCTGCCTCATTATTGGTCATTGTTCCTCCATGTTCATCATAGATCCATTCTGTAACCCCTTCTCCATTTCTGAATATTCCACCAAAACCCGCTGGACCGGGATTCCCTTTAGTGGCTCCGTCGCAATTGAGTTTAATGAACCCTTCTCTCGGCTTTCTAAAAACCGTTCGGCTTTGATTTGTTGATTGGCGGTTCTGTTTGGAAACTTGATGGTATATCATCCCCTGTTCTACATTTAGCTTCTTTAGGATCTCTGTTTCAGCTTCCATAGTTTTCCAATCTTCGTCTGCCCAATTCTCTACTAGGATTGACTCTTTGATTTGCTTTAGCGTTCTCTTCCATATTTCCTCCGGGCCTGTGGACTTCCCTTTAAATATTCGACTATTTCGTTCCCTCCATAAATTCCATACATTGAAGCCAGCTGAAATGCTCCATGCTCTTCTAACTATTTTGCTATGAAACTTTCCTTCTCCCCACTCGCTAAGGGTTTGAATTATGTCTCGCGGGTTTCTTGCTGTTGTCGCAAATAGACTTTTCGTTTGCTCCCACTGGAATTGAGCCGCACTGCATCCATTAAGAAGGTGTTCCTGGTCTTCTTCTTCTGAATTATAGAGGCAACATCTAGCTGGGCCAGAGAAGCCTCTTTTTTGAATTCTGTCCCATGTTAAAATCCGCTTTCTTCCAACCAACCAAACAAATAGCTTAATCTTCGGCCACAACTTTGTTTTCCATATCTTTTTCCACTTTTGTTCTTCCTCTCCTGGATCATCCTGGGTTTTTATTTTGTAGGCTTCTTTTATTGAGAATATCCCTTTTGTTTCTTTGCCCCATCGGAGGATGTCTCTACCGTCTCTCTTTTTTATCTTCGTGGAATCAGTTTCCTTCATGAAAGCTATTTTTTGATCTTCTGTTGCGTTCCTTTTCCAATCCTCCAGAGGTTTCCATTCTCGCCATTCCTCATTTCCAGGTGCTGCATTCCAGTAATCTTTAACCGCAAGGAGGCCTCTGTCTACACTTATTCTTTGAATTTCCTGCATGCCTTGTAGGTTCATCATTTTTTCCCTTTGCTGCCAGGCTTCATCCCAAAATCTCGCTATCTGGCCTCCTCTTATTTCCCAGAATATATGATTGTCTACTAAGTCCCTGCTTTGGGTGGATAAGTTCCAAATATCTGAACCCCGAGGGATATTTTGATCTCTAAGAATTTCTTTCGGGGAGAGAGGCATATTGTATTTTACAGTCCAGATTCCTTTCCATAAGTTCGGACCTCCTTGTAGCCATCTCCATCTTAATTTAGTAGCAAGAACTTGATTTAAGGTCCATGGATCTCTGAGGCCTAAGCCACCTTTTTCCTTGGGTTTGGTTAGACTCTTCCATGAACAGAGGGCCCACTTCTTTTGTTGTTTCGGGCCCCCCCATAGAAATTTTCTATAAATGTCTACCAGTTTATTACAAATCCCTTTAGGGGCAGCCATCACAGATAATGGATATATCGGAATAGCTTGTATAGTGGCTTTGAGTAGCACAACCCTTGCTGCCAGGTTCAGAGCACGGAAGGTCCAATTATCCAGCCTTTTCATGATCTTCTCAATGATATTTTTCCAATTTCCTATTTTAAGGGTAGATGTGTCCAGCATAGTTCCTAAATATTTGGTAGGGAGATCCCCTATCCTATATCCCATGACCCTGGTTAGATGATTCTTAACAGGTTCCGCAGTGTTAAAGAAAAAGGTTCTGGATTTGTCATTATTCACTTCCATCCCTGAACTTTCCATAAATATCTCTATAATTTTCTTTATCCGTTTGACTTCTTTCAGGGTGGCTTTGCAATATATCATTATGTCATCCACAAATTGTTGGTGTGTGACTGTGGTTCGATTCCCCCATAATCTGAGGCCTTGAATTTTCCTTTCTCTTGCTTCTTTTTTAAAATATCTACCTAATCCTTGTGCTGCAATTATGAAGAGAAAGCGGGATAAGGGGTCCCCTTGTCTGAGACCGCTTGAGGCATTGAAAGTTGTTGTTGGCGCTCCATTCAGCAAAATAGATAAATTCGGAGTAGAGATCATGCTTATGACCCAGTTAACCCATCTATCATAGAATCCAAAGGCTTTAAGGATTCTTTCTAGGTACTTCCAACTTAGCCTATTATAGGCTTTTGAAAGGTCAAGTATAATTACCATACCCTTTTCTTTTTTCACTTTCAGAGTGTGAAGGACTTCCTCGGCCACCACAAGCCCATCCAAAATCTGCCTTCCTTCAACAAACCCAGTTTTCTCTAGGGAGATAATACTTGGTAGGATCATTTTTTGTCTCTGAGCAACAATTGATGCCACTATCTTGTAGATGACATTACACAGGGCTATAGGGCGAAAGCCATCAGCCTACTCAGCCTGATTAGTTTTTGGAATCAGGGTTAAAAGGGTTCAGTTTATTCTTGGCCATATTCTTTGATTTATTCTGGCCTCCTCTACAACTTCCAGAACTTCTGTTCCAAGAAACTTCCACCCTGCTTGGAAGAATTCTACAGTATACCCATACGGGCTAGGAGCTTTGTTCCTTTTCATGTTTCTAACAATGTCCTCCACTTCTTCCATGGTGATTTTCCTCATGAGTGCCAAGTTTTGATCTCTTGTGACTACATTTGGAATTTCGCTGCTTATCTTTGCTATGGCATCTGATCTGTTGGTTTGTGGTTCCCTCAGAATGTCTTTGAAATGATTAACCAGTACTTTTTCAATTTCTTCATGTTGTAGAACTCTTTGCCCTTCTTGGTTTTTTATAGAGAATATTCTGTTTCGTTGTCTATGCTGAACCATTGCTTTATGGAAAAACTTAGTATTCCTCTCTCCCTCCCTAAGCCATTGAACCCTTGATTTTTGCTTCCATAAAATCTCTTCTTGTTTTCTTCTTTCTTCTAGCTGATTTAAAACCTTGCCTTCTTCTTGTGTTCTCTCCTCTTCTATTCCTTCCATGATATCCATCTGCTGAAGGTCTTCCATTCTCTGTTCTAGTCTCTTTTTATCTTCCATAATGTTCCCAAATTCTTCTTTATTCCATTTCTTTATCTTATTCTTCATTTCCTTCAGTTTGAGTTGAAAGGGGTGCATCTTATTTTTTCCCCTTTGCTCGCTCATCCTCCACCACTCTTCTAGCTTCTCCATCAGTCCTTCATTTCTCAGCCAGAAAGCTTCGAACCTGAAGGTTTTATTGGGAGGCCTTTGCTTTAAGTCTATCTCTAATTTAATCGGCCAATGGTCCGATCCTGCTACCGGTAGAATGGTGGCTTCTATAAATACATCCGTCAACATTATTTGTTCTGAGATTAAGAATCTGTCAAGGCGAGAGGCTATTTGGTTAGCGCCTCCTCTCCGATTGTTCCACGTATGACTTCCATTGATGGTTTGGATGTCAATCAAGTGCTGGTCCCTTATGAGGTCTCCAAACTATTCCATTACCTTATCCATTCTTCTTGTTCCTCCTCTTTTTTCATCTCAGGTTTTAATTAGATTAAAATCCCCTCCTACTATCCATTGTTTTCCTGGTATGAGGCATCGCAATGCTTTTAGATTTTGCAAAAAGTTTTCCTTTTCGTTCTGAATATGAGGTCCATACACCCCTGTTATAATAACCTCTTCCTTCGTTCCTACTATACTTGCTGTACCTGATAAAATTCTTGGGAGACTCATCCAGTTACTGAAGTGTATTTCCTCTGGGTTCCAGATAATTATCAAACCTCCTGCGCTTCCGATTGCATCCAACCCCATCATTTCATAGCTACTCCTGTTTTTATTCAAAATTTCTCTCATTTTCTCAGTACTTATTTTTGTTTCTTGTACTATCATTACACTGGGCTTCTCTTTTTTCAATCTTTCATTCAAATACCTTTGTTTGCCTCTATTGTTGAGGCCTCGTATATTCCAGCTTGTAATAATCATCTTAACAGTTTTGGGGGGGATTGGAAGACCTCTGATAGAGGAATCACTCTTCCAGAGTTAACAAGAATCTCACCCACTTCTTGTATCATTTCCCCCATTGTTCTTCTCCCTCGTTTTTTGCTTCCCTTGCCAATGCTGCCCGCTCCTATGCTTTGCGTTTCCTGTTTCTCCGGTTGTTGATTTTCCTTCTCTTCTGTCAGTCTCTTTTTTTCCTTATATCTTTGAAATGCATCTTTGTATCTCTGTTTTTGTTCTTCTGGGATGAATCTTTCATCAAGCCTTTTCCATTCCTGTAGGAGTCTCGCCATTACTTGTTCTTCTTCTTCTCCTTTTGTTTTCTTTGGGTCTATTTCCATGTCGCCTTGATCTCCTTGGGTTTCACCTGTGAGTTCAACCCCCTGTTCATTATACCTATTATCTGCCTCTTTGTTTGATTTTTCAGTTATTA
>APFE030663482.1:340069-382280 GCA_000404065.3 Pinus taeda
TCATGGAGATCAAAATATTACTCCATCTATAGTATCCATGGTACGAGATCCTTGGCATTAAAATTTCGCATATCGATATATAGAATTTGGTGGTTCTTAAAACAAACATTGGAGTCTCTAAAATCATAATTCATATTCCTTTTGTCTTCATCAATATTTTCATGGATTACCTTTTCACCCTTGGGAAGCCTTTCTTTTATCAACTTTGTGAACCCTTCCTTCAACTCTTCTATATTGACATTCATCATTACTTCCATGTATTCTTTTAAACCATCATTCAAAAATCCCATGTCCCTTTTTATACCATCTATCTTAAGATTCATCATGGGTTCCAATTCATTTTTTGTTACCTTTTGTGAGAGCGAAATTTGTTGCACTTCTTCTTAAAATTTTGATATGTCATGCTACATTTCTTCCTCTTCTTCATGCGTCATGGAAGATATTTTTGGTTTCTTACTATGTATATCCATTTTTTTATTTCAAGATATTTTGTAATAAAAAAATGAAATATATGCTTCACTATGCCCTATGAATCACTTCAAATTGATTTTTCAAACAAAAGTTATGCAAAATTTAAAAATAATACAAACATTTTTATTCATTTTTAGGAGTTTGATATTGAAACTATTGTACATTTGTAATTTAATATCTCTAAGGTTTGAAATTGCTTTCAGTGATAGTAATGTGAGTTTTATTTACAACCCCATGAGCCATACTCATATTGGATTCTCCAAGGAAGATTTATGCCCAATCTCCCATGATGACGAGATTATAGACTAGTTCAGTAGAGCGAACTTGTATGAAGTGCCATGTGTCCTTGTTTCGACCTTTGGCACTCAAAATGATACATGAAAAACTAAATTCTCTCTCATTTGAGTAACATTTTATGAAATTCAAATCCGATGCTTGTAGAGAAATTTATGACTATTTTCTCTAGGTCACTTGTTTGAGATGGAATTCTAAATCCTACAAAAAGGCTAAATTTCTTGGATCATATCTCCAAACATTTAGTGAAAAATGCTCTCAAATTCATACACAATTTTTATTAATATCTATGCTCCACATGGTTGCAATTTGATCTTCTAAAGCATTTTAGAAAAAAAGTTATTAGGAAAATTCCACGATGACCTATTTGAAAAAGAAAAACCCTAGAATTCAAAGTTGTGATACCAAATCTAATGGAGCCAACTCACAAAATTTAATAAAAGATAGATCAACGACTTGAGAAATAGCCTCTTCAAGAGGCAACCTCCTTTATATGAAATAAATGAATAATTATTGGATGATATAAATGTTAATACCTATTGGCTATACATAGGAGTCCAAGGGGTCACAATATAATGAAAGCCTACATAACAATAATAATGTAAGGGCAGAACAATACCAATAGTGGGCTTGTATGGGGCAGCAATAACAACATACCACATACATGGTCACAAAAATAAAAATAGGGGTCTACCTTAACAATAACAATAAGGGGAAACATGGTAGATTAATCTTTCAAGGTGTGCTCATGGTTTTTCTTGATATTTTCGCCAAAACAAGCTCTCTTTTTTGTTTGTAGTTTCTAATGTTGATAAGAAATTAGATTAGTAATTTTGGCACTATAGTTTATTTGGCATGGATAGAGAGACTTATTCTTTTTTTCTATGGTCGGCTTATAAACACTTAAGGTAGTCAACAAACTCTGTTTCCCTTGGGAGGTTGAGGGCACTAAATGTTTGTATTTATTTCAACATGTTTCAATAAAAAATCAAAGGTCCTACTTTAACTTAAAAAAAAAACAATAAAAGAAATACACTAATATTATACGGACTTAATAATGATGTAACACCACAACTTATATTTTTCCTTATGAAAACCTGGCAATAAACATAGTGCATTGGACAATCCACATGGTTATTATATATCGCAACTGGTTTATTTTCAAATTATATTTGGTATGTTTGTATGATGGTTTCGATATTGTTCAAGTGCTTTGGGATATAATTAAAGTTTCATGTGTCAACATTACAAGAATTGAGACTATGATTTAACCCTATGATCAATTGTGTTTATTAAATTTTGAACAATATTTGGTTGACATTCAATTAGTGCTTATTACGTTTCCCATATACCACTATGTGAATTCATTTTTTCATTTTCATTTCGACACACTCCCCCTCTATAGTGATTATTGAATTTTTTAACTTCTTTTGGAAAAAAACTGCTTGTTAAACTGAGAATAACCTCTCTATCACGTGAAAACAATTTACTTGATTTTCTCATATTCACAATTACATTGTCTCAAAAGGTGTTCTTCCAAAGTTTTTGTTAATCCTTGCTAAATATTTTAATTTTTAGTATTTTGATTTCTCAATTTAATTTTTCCTAAACACTTAGTGTGATCATGTAATAAGTGCTCTGATAATTGGTTTGTTTTAGTTTAAACACATTCTAGAAAATTTTCTCATCCAAGTTAAGCACCATTTGAAGGTAAAATCGAGAGCCTCAATTCTAATCTTGGGAATAAGATTCATTTTCAACATTCCCAAGAGTCATTTCAACATTTCCTTTGTTTCATTAGGTCATTGTAAATTGTAAAGCCTTTCACTTTACTCCATTTTCCTTATGTGTAATTCGTTTTCACACATTTCAAATCCTAGGTTATGCTTGATTTGTCATATAAAATTGGATGACTATTTGGTTTTTTTTGGTTTATTTCTTCATTTGCAACTTCTTTGAAAGAATATTCTCATTTTTTTTAAAACTGATTCTTGTAGGTACCCTCAAGGGTTTATAAGCTTCCATTTTTCTCTTTGTAGTTTTTCTCCTAGGTTACATTCCAATCAGTTAGTTCTTCTAACATTAAGGTTAGTAGCATTTCTTGGCTTTTTATGAAACTATGATGTATAAAGTGTATTTATTGAAATATGATTTTTATTTCCTTTCATGTTATATTAGGTTATATTATGAGGAAATGGTTTTCTTATAAGTATAGACATTCCTCAGTAGAGAAATACTTCAACTTTGTCCTTTTCTATATTTTTCTCATCTATGTCTTTTATAATCAAATTTAGTTTTGAAATTTTATACCCTAACGTATATGGTATTTTTTTGGTACATTTCTTGTCACTTAACTGGTATTAAACATGATATTAGGGTTTGTCATCTCATATAAATGTGTGGAGACTATCTTGTACTGTGTATTTTTTATATTTTCCTCTTTAGTTTTTTTTTACTGAAATACATTTAAAATTCAATTACAAACATTTATAATTCTAGTTCCATTTATACATACTAACTTCACTTCTATTTCATAATACATGTATATGATGAAATATTCATAATTATGGAATTTACTTAGGTGTAAAACCTTATTAACGCTTCTACATTTCTTTTAGATCAATTTTCCCAAATTTTTAGAATTGTTTCTCTTATATATAAATATTCTGAAATTTTAAAAAAATGTTTGTTCACACCATCCTTTTTTATGATTTGTTTTGGTTCATAACTCTTAAAATGTTTTTAGTTTTTCCAAGAGGATTAAGTATTTGACTCTCTCATAATGCTTAAAGGTGAATGTTGTGTAGTTGTGGCCGAGAACAAGTTTTGTGCATTTTATCCTGATAATAGATTCAATTGTTTTGTTTTCTTTACGTGGTTAATTTTTATGAGGAAGTAAAATTCTTCTTTAGGGCTTTAAGCCTTAAATGTTATGAATTTATAGGGATATCAACATTCCTTGTTTTCTTGAATACACTTACAATCCTAATCAGTTCTATTAAGTTTTTCATAATGTTCTCCATCATATTTTCTGAATAGTACAAGTCACTAAACACTCTTATATAAATTATTGAGGTTTTTATACATATTCTCATTAAAATTTAATTCACGATTGATTGTCTCATTCGTCCATAGTTTCAATTCTAGTAATTTTCCTAGCTAGACTCGGTGGCCTAGTTTTATTTGTGTTTATGATGGATTTTACGTCATGATTACTCTGAATATATTTTATTCTATTAAGATAATACCTTACCTCTCACGATGGTTCTCAGGTAGAAAAATATATGTGGTGTTTTCGAACAACTCAGTTTGTTGTTCTCAATTGGTCTCTATATAACCGAAAAATATACCACAAATATTACATATTATCTTTGCTTTAATTCTACTCCAACAGAACTATGATTTTAAGTTTGTACTATATAACTAGTTGAAGTGGTGTTTTTTATATAAAATATATATATTTTTTTTGTGAACTGCGGTATTTTATTATCTACAGGAATATAAAAGTACAAAACTTAGGGTCCTCAATCTGCCCAGAAGGGAAACCAGATCTGTTGGATCCTATACTTACAAAAGTCATTAACGTTATCACAACTGTTTATAGTCAAAACTGGTAAGAACATAAAAGGTCTTCTACAATTAAGCTCGTTCCAAAAAGACAAACCCCTAATCTACTCCCTCGAGGGCGACCCGGATGGAACTTCTAGAAAACATGGTTTTCGACAAGCAAAAAAAGGAAAAAGGGTAAAAACGAGGCTTTTCGCATCGCTGGAGTCCTTCAGTCGATGTTGATATTGACTCTTTCCTTCCTCTTCTCCATCAGCATAGCCTTGATATCCTTGAGGAGGTCATTCTGTTGCCTTACCAGCATTTCCATATTTGCGACTTCTTTTTTCGCCCCCCCCGTGTCCTGAGCCATCTCCACCATTTACGCCGCAACCTGCTCCATGGCCTTGGCCAGGAGTAGGTGTGGAGAGTGCGTCGGTACAGGGTGAGCCTGCCCCGAGTATGACCAGGGTCTGGTAACTGCAGAGACCAATCATTCATTTCCGGATCTGAAGGCTCCTCTAATACTTTCTCCTCCATGGCTTCAATAATGTTCCTGATGTCAACATTTGAATCCAGATTGTAGGCCTGTTCTGCGTCATTCACCGTTTGACTGATAGACTTGTTTCTTCTTTTACGTCTTTTCTGCGTCCGGTTACTCTCTACCTTGCTTGTGGCTTGCCGCGGACGGCCGCGACCTCTCTTCATCTGCTGCTTTCTCCCTTCTCCCTCCTTAACCCGCTGCGAGCTTCTACTACTCTCCCCAGTTTCAAACCACTTGCCTCTCGGTTCCTTGACCTGCCTGCAGTCAAGCTCCTCCGAGCTTTCTATTTCGATTTTGGTCCTGAACCCTTCAACTTACCTGCCTTCAGCAGTAGCCTTCTCCTCCTGGGCATCCTTAGCTCTACGCTCACCCATTTTCGATCGATTGAGGCGTTGGTTGGGGGTTCTATGCCAGAGCGCCGCTTCACTCGTCACCTTCTTCGGAATGCTTCTGTTAGACATTCTTTCTTTGTTCCTCCTTATAGCTTCCCACCCACCTTTGCTCAAATGATGCGGAAGCTCCCCCTTGTGAATCAGTTTTTGTTTTGGGCCACGTCCCTGACTTGCTGCGAAATCATTAATTATCGCTGACGGGGTGTGAAGGGCGCTTCCCTTCTGTCCTCTCCTAATTGCCTCCGGATGTTTTCTTAATCTCCCTCTCCCTCTCCACGTGGGGGTGTAATTAAGCCTATTCTGCATCATGATTATCCTTTCTAATGAGCTGATTTAGCTCATCCCATCTTGCCAGCAATACCTGATTGGTCCAGCTGTCATCGATTGGCTCCATTTGTTCATTGCTTCCCCAATTCACCACGTAGTCCACGGGTTTATTTCCCTCTCATCTAACATCCGAAGTGATCGTGAAGTCGATTTCTGTCAACATTTCCCCTATGTCTCGGACTGTGCTAGCACTTCACCAACTTTTCACCACCTTCTCCAAACTCTTCCCTTGGATTAATTGCCTTATCCAATTGATCACCAGGGCGGAGTCCCCTTCAATTTCTAACTTCCTATAGCCATTTATTCTGGCAATTTTGAGGCCTTGGTAAACCGCCATGAATTCTGCCTCATTATTGGTCATTGTTCCTCCATGTTCATCATAGATCCATTCTGTAACCCCTTCTCCATTTCTGAATATTCCACCAAAACCCGCTGGACCGGGATTCCCTTTAGTGGCTCCGTCGCAATTGAGTTTAATGAACCCTTCTCTCGGCTTTCTAAAAACCGTTCGGCTTTGATTTGTTGATTGGCGGTTCTGTTTGGAAACTTGATGGTATATCATCCCCTGTTCTACATTTAGCTTCTTTAGGATCTCTGTTTCAGCTTCCATAGTTTTCCAATCTTCGTCTGCCCAATTCTCTACTAGGATTGACTCTTTGATTTGCTTTAGCGTTCTCTTCCATATTTCCTCCGGGCCTGTGGACTTCCCTTTAAATATTCGACTATTTCGTTCCCTCCATAAATTCCATACATTGAAGCCAGCTGAAATGCTCCATGCTCTTCTAACTATTTTGCTATGAAACTTTCCTTCTCCCCACTCGCTAAGGGTTTGAATTATGTCTCGCGGGTTTCTTGCTGTTGTCGCAAATAGACTTTTCGTTTGCTCCCACTGGAATTGAGCCGCACTGCATCCATTAAGAAGGTGTTCCTGGTCTTCTTCTTCTGAATTATAGAGGCAACATCTAGCTGGGCCAGAGAAGCCTCTTTTTTGAATTCTGTCCCATGTTAAAATCCGCTTTCTTCCAACCAACCAAACAAATAGCTTAATCTTCGGCCACAACTTTGTTTTCCATATCTTTTTCCACTTTTGTTCTTCCTCTCCTGGATCATCCTGGGTTTTTATTTTGTAGGCTTCTTTTATTGAGAATATCCCTTTTGTTTCTTTGCCCCATCGGAGGATGTCTCTACCGTCTCTCTTTTTTATCTTCGTGGAATCAGTTTCCTTCATGAAAGCTATTTTTTGATCTTCTGTTGCGTTCCTTTTCCAATCCTCCAGAGGTTTCCATTCTCGCCATTCCTCATTTCCAGGTGCTGCATTCCAGTAATCTTTAACCGCAAGGAGGCCTCTGTCTACACTTATTCTTTGAATTTCCTGCATGCCTTGTAGGTTCATCATTTTTTCCCTTTGCTGCCAGGCTTCATCCCAAAATCTCGCTATCTGGCCTCCTCTTATTTCCCAGAATATATGATTGTCTACTAAGTCCCTGCTTTGGGTGGATAAGTTCCAAATATCTGAACCCCGAGGGATATTTTGATCTCTAAGAATTTCTTTCGGGGAGAGAGGCATATTGTATTTTACAGTCCAGATTCCTTTCCATAAGTTCGGACCTCCTTGTAGCCATCTCCATCTTAATTTAGTAGCAAGAACTTGATTTAAGGTCCATGGATCTCTGAGGCCTAAGCCACCTTTTTCCTTGGGTTTGGTTAGACTCTTCCATGAACAGAGGGCCCACTTCTTTTGTTGTTTCGGGCCCCCCCATAGAAATTTTCTATAAATGTCTACCAGTTTATTACAAATCCCTTTAGGGGCAGCCATCACAGATAATGGATATATCGGAATAGCTTGTATAGTGGCTTTGAGTAGCACAACCCTTGCTGCCAGGTTCAGAGCACGGAAGGTCCAATTATCCAGCCTTTTCATGATCTTCTCAATGATATTTTTCCAATTTCCTATTTTAAGGGTAGATGTGTCCAGCATAGTTCCTAAATATTTGGTAGGGAGATCCCCTATCCTATATCCCATGACCCTGGTTAGATGATTCTTAACAGGTTCCGCAGTGTTAAAGAAAAAGGTTCTGGATTTGTCATTATTCACTTCCATCCCTGAACTTTCCATAAATATCTCTATAATTTTCTTTATCCGTTTGACTTCTTTCAGGGTGGCTTTGCAATATATCATTATGTCATCCACAAATTGTTGGTGTGTGACTGTGGTTCGATTCCCCCATAATCTGAGGCCTTGAATTTTCCTTTCTCTTGCTTCTTTTTTAAAATATCTACCTAATCCTTGTGCTGCAATTATGAAGAGAAAGCGGGATAAGGGGTCCCCTTGTCTGAGACCGCTTGAGGCATTGAAAGTTGTTGTTGGCGCTCCATTCAGCAAAATAGATAAATTCGGAGTAGAGATCATGCTTATGACCCAGTTAACCCATCTATCATAGAATCCAAAGGCTTTAAGGATTCTTTCTAGGTACTTCCAACTTAGCCTATTATAGGCTTTTGAAAGGTCAAGTATAATTACCATACCCTTTTCTTTTTTCACTTTCAGAGTGTGAAGGACTTCCTCGGCCACCACAAGCCCATCCAAAATCTGCCTTCCTTCAACAAACCCAGTTTTCTCTAGGGAGATAATACTTGGTAGGATCATTTTTTGTCTCTGAGCAACAATTGATGCCACTATCTTGTAGATGACGTTACACAGAGCTATAGGGCGAAAGCCATCAGCCTGCTCTGCCTGATTAGTTTTTGGAATCAGGGTTAAAAGGGTTGAGTTTATTCCTGGCCATATTCTTTGATTTATTCTGGCCTCCTCTACAACTTCCAGAACTTCTGTTGCAAGAAACTTCCACCTTGCTTGGAAGAATTCTACAGTATACCCATCCGGGCCAGGAGCTTTGTTCCTTTTCATGTTTCTAACAATGTCCTCCACTTCTTCCATGGTCATTTTCCTCATGAGTGCCAATTTTTGATCTCTTGTGACTACATTTGGAATTTCGCTGCTTATCTTTGCTATGGCATCTGATCTGTTGGTTTGTGGTTCCCTCAGAATGTCTTTGAAATGATTAACCAGTACTTTTTCAATTTCTTCATGTTGTAGAACTCTTTTCCCTTCTTGGTTTTTTATAGAGAATATTCTGTTTCTTTGTCTATGCTGAACCATTGCTTTATGGAAAAACTTAGTATTCCTCTCTCCCTCCCTAAGCCATTGAACCCTTGATTTTTGCTTCCATAAAATCTCTTCTTGTTTTCTTCTTTCTTCTAGCTGATTTAATACCATGCCTTCTTCTTGCGTTCTCTCCTCTTCTATTCCTTCCATGATATCCATCTGCTGAAGGTCTTCCATTCTCTTTTCTAGTCTCTTTTTATCTTCCATAATGTTCCCAAATTCTTCTTTATTCCATTTCTTTATCTTATTCTTCATTTCCTTCAGTTTGAGTTGAAAGGTGTGCATCTTATTTTTTCCCCTTTGCTCGCTCATCCTCCACCACTCTTCTAGCTTCTCCATCAGTCCTTCATTTCTTAGCCAGAAAGCTTCGAACCTGAAGGGTTTGTTGAGAGGCCTTTACTTTAAGTCTATCTCTAATTTAACCAGCCAATGGTCCGATCCTGCTACCGGTAGAATGGTGGCTTCTATAAATACATCCTTCAACATTATTTTTTCTGAGATTAAGAATCTGTCAAGACGAGAGGCTATTTGGTTAGCGCCTCCTCTCCGATTGTTCCACGTATTAATTCCATTGATGGTTTGGATGTCAATCAAGTTCGGGTCCCTTATGAGGTCTCCAAACTGTTCCATTACCTTATCCATTCTTCTTGTTCCTCCTCTTTTTCCATTTAAGGTTTTAATCAGATTAAAATCCCCTCCTACTATCCATTGTTTTCCTGCTATGAGGCATCGCAAGGCTTTTAGATTTTGCAAAAAAATTTCCTTTTCGTTCTGAATATGAGGTCCATACACCCCTGTTATAATAACCTCTTCCTTGGTTCCTACTATACTTGATATACCTGATAAAATTCTTGGGAGACTCATCCAGTTACTGAAGTGTATTTCCTCTGGGTTCCAGATAATTATCAAACCTCCTGCGCTTCCGATTGCATCCAGCCCCATCATTTCATAGCTACTCCTATTTTTATTCAAAATTTCTCTCATTTCCTCAGTACTTATTTTTTTTTCTTGTACTATCATTACGCTGGGCTTCTCTTTTTTCAATCTTTCATTCAAATACCTTTGTTTGCCTCTACTGTTGAGGCCTCGTATATTCCAGCTTGTAATAATCATCTTAACAGTTTTGGGGGGGATTGGAAGACCTCTGATAGAGGAATCACTCTTCCAGAGTTAACAAGCATCTCACCTACTTCTTGTATCATTTCACCCATTGTTCTTCTCCCTCGTTTTTTGCCTCCCTTGCCAATGCTGCTCGCTCCTATGCTTTGTGTTTCCTGTTTCTCCGGTTGTTGATTTTCCTTCTCTTCTGTCAGTCTCTTTTTTTCCTTATATCTTTGAAATGCATCTTTGTATCTCTGTTTTTGTTCTTCTGGGATGAATCTTTCATCAAGCTTTTTCCATTCCTGTAGGAGTCTCGCGATTACTTGATCTTCTTCTTCTCCTTTTGTTTTCTTTAGGTCTATTTCCATGTCTCCTTGATCTCCTTGGGTTTCACCTGTGAGTTCATCCCCCTATTCATTATTCCTATTATCTGCCTCTTTGTTTGATTTTTCAGTTATTACATCCATTCCTTCTATTTCTTCTTCTTGACTCACCTCTGTCTCCAAACCTTCTTCCTGTAGGGCTTTAAACATGTTTAGATATTCTGTTTTTTGGGCTTCCTTTTGTTTACCCATCTGCATCTTTTTATTCCCTCTTCCTCTTCTTCTTGGAACTTCTCTGAAGTCTTCTTTTCCTTCCCCTGTTTTCCTTGTTGTGTTGCTTCCGCTTTTTTCTGCTTCCCTTTCCTTTTCAGCTAGCGTAATAGCGCATTCCCTAAAAAGATGACCATATTCATGGCATCTTCTGCAGCGAAATGGGATATGTTTGTAGTCTATAGGTTGGTGCCATAGCTCATCATGATATTCCAGTTCAATAGTGTCTGGGAGAGGCTCTGTGATGTTCATGTAAGCCCATATTCTAGCATAGGTGTTGAATTTTCCTCTCTTTGTTGTTTCCGCCACTTTAACAAAGGAACCTATTGTATTTCCTATGCCTTTAAGGATCTCTGGTTCCCAGAATTCTGATGGTAGACCAAAGAGTCTGATCCAAATCGGAGCAGCTAACATCCTTTCCTTATCTGGGTTGTAGCAATCTACCCATTCTCTCATGAATAGACCATCATTGTTCATGAAATAAGGTCCTTCCTCAAAGACTTGCCCCCTATCTTCTAGGTTGGAGAATATAACAGTGAAGAACCCCTTTGCTCCCAACTTGACTTCCACATGTCCTTTTGGTTTCCACCTCTGATAGATCCATCTCATAAGATCCTTTTCAGCAGGCCAATATCCTATGAACTTGCATATCAAGGCATAATCATGCATACGGCTTCTATAATTTTCTAGTCTATTAGGTGGGATAACAAACCTGGGTCTGCTCGATGTCCTAGGTAGGAATTTGCTTTGGAATCCTGATCTCCTTTGCGCTCCAATTTCTGAAGTTTCTCCTTTGTTGGTTTGGGATCCTTCACTCTGTTTTTCCTTTATATTTTCCCCTGTTAAAGCGGCTTTGAAGGAGGGTATCTCTCCCCCCCCGTTCTCCTGCTCAATTCCTTCCCTGCCCAGCGCGACTCCTATTTGATTCTGAAATCAAACCCGTTGGTAAGCAAGTGTGCCGTCGGACTGAAGAATAAACCCTAGCTACCTGCATGTGATCGCCAAATATATACTTATTTTTATATTTACCTAATATACAGATATTTTTAGCTCAAACTATAATTGAATCAAGCATATGCTTACACATTTTTCTGTATTTAAGTGTACTAAATAAAACATTTAACAAATACATTCCATTGCAAATTAGCCATCACTAAAAGATTGTGTATAGATAATTATAATGTCAAAATATACTAGAGTATTAGTTTTTCATCTTTCAAAAATCCATACACCTAATAGAAGTGTAAGGGTTGATGAGTCCCAATATCACAACAAGAATTCTACAACTCCCATGGCTACCAACTTTAACTATGAACCCAGGGTTTCGTACAAACTTAAGAACTATCTACACTATATGCACATCATAAAATGCATCCCTCTTTTGTTGATATGATGTAATGGAGTGAATTTCATGAAATCAAAGCCTAAACTAATTGCAAAAATGGAATCGTCACTAAATGAAAATGCTACTTGCTCAAACTGTAAATGCTAACTAATAAATTCATGAAAGGACAAAAGTTAACATACTTGCAGAAATAAAGCTATTTTATCTTTCATGATTCAGAAAACTACCAATAAAAATTGCCTGTACTATCTACCTAGTTCACACTTGGTTGTAAATTAATAACCTACTTGCATCATACTTGTGATAATGAAACTAAGTCTACTATGTTTTTCCAGTGAATAAAATGAAGGGTTGGAGTGGATTAGGAGCTTCCCCTGATCATAATATCATATATGGGGGTAATTACTGGTCTATACTAAGTAATAGTTGTAGTGGGAATCAAAACTAATGAAGGAAAGTGGTGTTACAAGCTTGCTACATGAAGGGATAAATTTCCTACAGGAGAAGGCATAAATTCTGCAAGAGGAAAGAACTCACCAAATTACCAAACAAATCAAATGAAAATGGGATCAGAAAATTTTTGTTATTCAATAGGATGTCTTAGGTCTGCATTCAATGTGGAACCACTGAAAAATAACCTTGTTCACATGTTCTAAAAAATAGCAGAAAATTACTAGATTCTAGAACTAGTGAGCTAGTTAACTGTCAAATGCCTAACCTCATCAAGAGAAAATGCAATGGGGTAATTTTTTTATTAACTTGAATATTTTTATGATGTAATGCAAGTGGTACAAACTTAGATGAAGCTCATTAACATGTTCTAAAAAAAGCATAAAATTATTAGTATTTTGTACAAGGACTTCTAGAAATTCTAAATTCATGAACTAGTAAGCCAATCCAAGTAGCTCAATGATGAAGGATCCCTAATTATTGTGTCTCTAGTAATAAGCTTCAAGGAAACTTACTTAAATCATTTAACCCAATCCTACAACAAAAGAAACCTCAACACTAAATGCAGAATTGGGAAAAACAAGAATAAGAGATGTACATTAATAAGAAATCAAGATAAGTATACCAAACTATACAAAAGGGCTCTAAGGCTCCTAGGATATCTAATCCTAGGATAATCAAATTCCTATGAAAGATACCAAGCTTTTAAAGCTAAAAATGGCACAAAAAATTATTATTTAAATCAATCCAAGTATGTCCGTAGTATAAATGAAAGTGGAGTTGCAAAAGTACAAGTTCTCTCAACAATAAACTAAAAAATGCATCCCCCTATAGGAAAATTCAAATTGGTACTTCTAAAAAATAATTAGGAAGAATTTTCCTTGAAAGGAGGAATATTTACCCTCCAAAGTCCCTTAAATAGTAGATATGGTTCCAACACTAGGAATCTGCATTAAATGATAAGGAACAAATCCCTAGATTTTCTCAATAGTGGGAGCTCCATAGTTTCTGAAATAATTTCATAATGTTATGTTGGTTCATTATCCAATTTTGATCCTATAGTAGGGATAAAGAACCTCTATTATCTCATCCTCCAAATCTTCATAATTTGCCCAATATTCTCACAATATTCTAAAAAAATAAAAAATATTAGGCACAAATATGAAATTCTCTTTAAACCTTCATGATGAACATATTAAATCTAAAAAAACATTAGTAAGCGTAGAAGGAGAGGTTTGATATAAACTTCATGTTCCTAAGAAATGTTAGATGGGCCTTAATTTGTGTCTAATTTAGAAGCCCATCATACCCCATGCTGAAATTGTTGCTCATCCTCTGAGCAACCTATCCATCTTCTTGCCTTGTAGTTCTTTTCTTATGCCTCAGATGAATTTCATGATATCCCTTACTGACGTGGATGTAACTTCCCCTATTGGATAAGATTTTTGTTTATCTCAATTTCCCATTATTCCTTTGATTCTCCCTCTCCTTTCATAACTTCAATAAACGTTTAACAATGTAGAAGAAGGAGTTTCTTTTTGATGCTACAAGAGTGAGGGTGTTTATGGAAACAAAGGTACAATATATATTATTTTTATGATGCTAAGGAGAGTGTGTAGTTCAACATGCAAACCAAGACACTTTATCCTTAATGACATAAATTCATTGATCTTTCTTATTGATATTTATATGTGACAACTATAGAGTATGTTTTTAAGAATTGAGAGAGTTTTAAGGGTTTTCATGCCAAGTATTTGTGGATAAAATTTGTACTTCTCCTTTTCCTCATTATTCTTTCCACCTTCATAGGGTTTGAGGGGAATGTTGTCCACTACTAAGCTTCCTATAGCAACCTATAACTTTCCTGAACCACATTTTTGCAGACCTTGTAGGTTCCTATGTAGTGGAGGTTATTTTAACAAAATAAGTTTTTGGAAATATTGTTTCAAGGTTGAGGAAAGAAAATTTACAAGATGCACCATTTCCCTATTTGACACATCATATTTTTAAGAAAATGTTCAAACACTCCAATTTTTTTCTCTTACTATAATCCAAACTATAAATTTGCAAAGTACTTTTTCTTAATGATTGAGGTGATTTTGGAATCCTTATGCCAAATGTTGGAGAGAAGGAATTTTGACTTACCTTTCCTCTGAATATTTCCTTGCTTCCCAAGCCTCTAGTGGTTCTTCTGGGTGAATTTTTCCTTCCTTTAGCACTCTGATAGCTTCTTGTACAATATCGTTCCTTCCTATAGCAAAATTTTTCTTCTTGTACCAAGTATGTTGTACCAAGTATGTTCCTCGTGTAGAAGTTTTGTTTTTTCATGTAGCAACCGACATGAATCCTATAGCAGCTACTTCTTGCATGCCAAGAGGTGGTGGATACACCCTTTTTTTATTTATTTGCCATTTTTTTTAATTTTTCACTATTATTATTATTATTTTTTTTTTATCTCTATTTCTTCATTGCATGCAAAATAAACTCAAAGTGATTTGAGTTAATTGATTTGGCTCTTGCTTATCCCTTCACACTCCTTGTCATCCATTACTACTAAATTACTATAACTCACTTTCTCAAGTCCTCTTCACTTTTGTCTTGTTCCTCTCCCACACATGTGGGTTTGTTGGTAGAAAGATGAAGTTATTTTCTAGATAAGGACGAGGTTGCTTTGCTACTTATTTTGGCTATATAAAAACATTTTTCTTCATACACTTGCAATGTTTTTCAAGGTAAAATAAGTTCATATGAAAATTTTACAGGATTGCATACCTGAGCCTTACCCTTGATGTTAGTGTGTTTTTGCAGGTGATATTCAGTCTACTAATATGATGGTTGAAGCTCTCTTCGATGCTAGAGCTAGATGTGATAATATGTTGAAGTTCCTATTGCTAATAACCTTGAATCTAGAGGTCTTCTTGATTATTTTTTATTTTTTTTTTACAGCTTCACATCACTAGCTAAAATGTTGCTGCTGAGATGCCCATGATGTGGTTGTTGTAGTTGATAATTGACTTGATTCTTGCATGACGCTATTCGCACATTGATGAAGTTGTTGGAATTATCTTTGAGGTAAAAAATGTCACTTTCATCAATCGTTTGTCATTAGATGGAATCTGCTCATTGCTGATTGAAGTTCCATGTGATCAAATATAGGAGTCACCATGGATCAGAGGCTGTTGTTAGAGATGAACAGTGATCTTGCATAAATATGTAGAGGTCTTGTAGCTACCCAAAATTGAGGAAATTACTCTCCATTATCTTCAAGATGATTGGTTCTTCATTCTAGTGCTATCAATTGTCATTTTGTAAGGTAATTACATACTACTACAGGAATGTAGTTCTTCTTGTAGCAATCATAAAAGCCCTTATACGACAACAATATCCTTTAGATAATGCTTCCAAAAGCACTAATAATTCATTATCAACCTATGGATAAGGATCAAAAATCTTGGTTGTGGTGAAAGTAATGAAAGAGGGGGTGAAAATGGAGATTTTTCATGGATAGGGATGAAAATGAGAGTGGGATGAGGTCAAGTGGTGTGTATAATGAATGATTTATCTATGGTGAACCTATCTCAACGTTTACTAAAGAATACATGACCTTTTCCCTCTTTCTCTAATCGGATTTTCCTCCTGTACCAATTTTGGTCCCTCCTATAGCATTTCAAGACAACCTGTTTCTAGGAAAACTAGTTCCTTTTCGATCTACTAGTCCCACTAAGATTAGAAACTATCTTACAAACAAACAATCAAAGCAATTTTTTATTTCCTCTATGTATGATAGATATGAGAGAAGTAAAGGACCAACCTCGATCTTCCACTTGACTCCTCGATTATTTTCCCTCCCCCTTGATAGAGCTTGCAACTCCTCTCCTACTTGTCCTGCTTAGAGAATACTTGTAGAAACAAAGTAATAGAACACCATCAAATATCTCCATCTATTATATCATAAACCATGTAGAATCAGAAATACATTGGGCATACAATGGCATTTACAAATAACAAAATTCACAATTACACAATTGTATGGAGGAAAACTCAAAGAACTTTATTAAATAGAAGGGAGAATTACAACCCAGCTATCTCATATAGCATCATCCTCCCAGCATCAAAGCCCTCTTCACCTCATGAAAAGAAAGATCACCCAACAATCCAATGCTTCTTCTCAAAGACAAACTATCAACACTTCCTTACAAATTCTAAAATTCCAGCCTCCGGATCTCTCAAATGAGGGATCCATTTATAGATGTTTGCAAAGGTGTGAGTCATCTCTAGGTTTTTTATTAGTGTCATTCCACTTGTAGTTCTTAGTTCCACTTGGAGATTTCTTGGATCTCTTACTCATCCCTGGGCGAATTCAAAGAGGCAAGTGTCATAGGAGAAGTTTCTAGAAGATTCCATGAGAATCCACTTAGCAAACTGTTTGAGACATTTGTCTATTCAAGCTCATTGCACCCCAGAGAAGGCCTTCTCAATGTGCATCACACCTGGTGAGTGTAGGAGTGAGTATGCATTTCACTCTGATAGTGGAGCAGTTAGTATAGTCCAGTTTTGGCCAGTTCTGAGTGGTTTTTTAGGTGGAACTTCTCGAGAATGATGTAATTAGTTGACTATGATCCTTTAGGGTATGAAACAACACTTTTAGGGGTTAAAGAGATTAAAGAGCCCTTGGTTTATCGACATATAATATTTGGGTTGCAATGCCCAAATATGTCTATAGCAGTTGCCCCCTAAAGCATGAAGTCATAAATCTTTTGATGTCAGGTGAAATGCTTTACCATGAGGATCCGAGGTATTCGAACTGGAAGGTGACTTGTATAAGATACAATACAATACATCATCATATTAATTTCATGATCTAGCTGAGGTTGGCATTCCCATGCTCAGCTTTATAAATTCATTTTCATGTACATAGGACAGATAATCGTCTGCAGTTGTAGACTGGTGATTCTTTATATGTAGAGTCATCATCCTTTAGTTTGGACGATCATCTCTGCAACTCCTGTGTACATTTGATGTATTTATATTCCTAAATATATTGCAACCCAGATGGATGAAACTAGATCTGCAGTCTTCAAACTCATTGAATCTTCACCCGATGTACAAGTCGATCTATGTGCAAGCTTTCTCTGAAGTTGAACATGGAAGGACATTGCTTGATTACCAGCCAATAAAGTAAGATGTTAATAGGCGAGGGAGGATTCACCAATAATGATAATGATTCTCAAGGTACTACAGTACAATTCACGTGGTGTGAATATATGTTATGATGTTGAACACCACATAAGATTTTTCAGCCGAAGGCCATCGGTATAAACCTGTCACTGGAAGTGAGAAAATTTCTATTAAGGCATGCAAGATTCAATGTATTGAAAGGGTTGTTTCTAAGTCAACTTCTTGGATAATGAGCTGATGTTGACAAGAAGTGACCCGTCATAGGAGGGCCTTAATGTATCCCACATATACGACATGAAAATTAGCAAATGATTTTTTGGAGGTGAAAACATTTTGATGATACAAGGTTCAAGAATTGTGGTCATGAAAAATGGAGGGTGAAGGTATTGCAATGGATGAGGCATTAACTGGATGGTGAATTCTCTAAATGACTTCTCTTGAACATATCGGTGACCCTAAGATGGATTGGTAGCATTGACCCCAAAAATGGATGGTATGGAGGACCAATGGTGAGATGACTAGTGAACGGAATAACCCAAACTAACTCAATCAAGGTGATGGAGTGAAAGTGTCATGTTCAAGAGTGACCTGCTACCAATAATGTTCTACAAGTTTTCTTCCCTTTTTCCCCAGTCATTGTTGACCAATACCTCTTTATTTTTGTCAAGCTTGAGGAGGATAACATATGCTTATTCTATAACTTTCCCTTCGAGCAAACCTGTCGCTATACTTTACCGAGCCTAGTGACACTGAAACTCATTCTTGTGTGGGTGGACAAGTTTGTCGCTATTATTTTAGTGACTTTAACGACAAGGATAACTCGGTCCTTCTTAGGTTTAGAGACTTTGAAAAGGGACGAAAAGGAAACTCCAGTTGTCCTTTTTCATAGCATAATCCCTTAAGTCTAAAAAATTATAAAATAATACGAAAGGGATGACTTTTTGATCACTTTAGCAAGCCGAAAAAGACAAGCGCTCGATATTTTTGTGGGATAATCCCTCAGGTCCAAAAAGATTAAAATGTAAAGGGGAGATGGTGCTTCCCCTTACTTTAATGAGCTGGAAAGGCCAATAAATCAACAATCTTTTCATATTTAACGAATCTAAAAAGAGCTTAAAGGAGACTCTTTTTTTGAGGAATGAGTGGAATTTAAGGTAACAACTAGTTCCTGCTAATCTTGAAACTTCTCAAAACATGGTAATGTGAAGAGGGTGGTTAACAGGGCCACTCATTGCAGCTGTTCCTAAAAAGGGTAAACAATCAAGTGGAAGTGTTTGATCGGCCAAAAGGATGGAGGTGATGGCAGAACATAACCAAGGCTTAAAAGGCTGATAGCATGGCAATCCCAGAGGTCGTTTACTGAAGGCAGGTTTATTTTTTAATGAGCTTGAACCTTGTGTTAACATATGCTCAGTGGCAAGTTTATTTTTAATGAGTTTGAACTTTGTGGAAACACTACTCTTTATTCCTTTTTTATGTAAGCTAGGAACAACCAATCTAAAAAGCTAAAAAAAAATAGAAAGCTAAGGAACTACTGAGGTTAGGTAGGATGGTTTTTCCTGCGGAAGGGTTTAAACACATCCTTTGCTTCATCCACAACGGAGACAAAGGTGAATGGTGTATTAGACCAATCACCTAACCTAAGAAGTTGAAAAATATAAAAAGCTAAAAAATCTAAAAAGCTAAGAAATGAAATTGGTCGTTTTTTGCTTGCATGAAAAGGTTTGCATGCCCCCAGGCATCAAGAATAGGAGAGTTCCAGGTAACCATATGGAAGTCACTGTGGTAAAGCAAGATTGTTTTTATCAGTGGAGCCGATGAAACACTCCCTTGGCTTCGTCCATAAGATAGATAAAGGTGAATGGTGTAAGATGACACTTCCAATCACATAACCTACAGGGAAACCTATACTTTTAGTTGGGTTCATCTCAGAATAGACATGGGTGCATTCCCCCTAAGCTTTGTTACATTCACCAGACTACTTCTGGTAATTTGGTGGATGGAATGAAGGTTGCAGAGACATTCTTGACACAAAAGGACCACTTAGGGATGATGTTTGACTTGAAGCTATGTTTGAACCGGGAAATAAAAGTTGGTCAACAGTGAACGTTTTGCCTTCATGTGGGAAACACATCACTCGAAACAGTGTTGAAATAATAGCTTCCATGTTGTAAACATAGTCACATCCAAGGAGCATATTGTAATCTAATGATCCTTGGACTACTATCACGTTCAAGTGAACGGTTTTCCTTCTCAAAGTTATGGGTAACTTAGGAAGGATCCCTAACAATTGATTGGTTCCTTTGTTAAAGCTGACAAATTTTGTGTAACAGGCATAAGCAATGGAAAAAAAAGCACTTTCCAAGCAGTTGAGGAAAGGATACTCACTGAAGCCCCTTCATCTATGATGGTGCTAGACACGATCATGTTGTAAACTTGTACTATGATCCGAAATGGTACATTAGAAGGAAGGCAGGATCTCTCTAGTCAATTCCAGTCACAGGAAGCCACTAGAATGCTTGGATGGGGTACCAAATAAATGGCAGAATGAACCCTTGAGTAACAGGAACTAGGGGGTTCTCCTTCTGTTGTGAAGAAATAGGTGGATTTCCCCCAAGTTCATTGGACTTTGAAGTGACAAAAATAATTTGAATACTATCATTCTCATTCTCTTTGGGAATGGTATTATCGAAAGGTGGATCTTCTGAAAGTAAAACTAGGTCAACTGCCATCTCGTCCTATTGAATTTGGTCCGATATCGATTCAGAAGATTCACTTTCAACGATAGGTGTTTCGACTGACGGTTGAGTTATGTCAGTTAGATTTTCAACTAGTAAAGGACTTGCGGTGAGTTTCTTGTATCTAGATGGAAGTCGCTGCAATGAAGTAGGATGGTTACGTAAGACTCTTTTGGCCTCATCCAAAAAAGGACAACGGGGAAGGTGAATGCCCCCTTCACATAATCTGCATGGAATTTTGACCTTTCTTTTCTATCCACGAACTTCATTTTTACTAGTTGATGGTGTGCTGTCAACATGGTCACGAGAGATTGATGACACTGGACGGTGCGAACGGGGAGACCATTCTCTCAAGATCCACGGAATCTAAGGACAATCTCGATGAAAATGGTTTCATCTGCAAATTACACAAGGATATTTGGGAGATTTAGTGCGTGGATTTTCACCAGATGATTCGTGGTTGACCGCTTGCTTAACTGACTTCTTCTTCTCAGTCACTTGGTTACTAACATCACTATTTTTACCAAGTGAAGAGGAAGAAGGGGAGGGAGAAACAAACGATGAAGAAGGTGAAGGGTCAACTCTAGTATTAACTGGTTGTTGATTCGATTGTTGAGGAACTACGGTATTTTGAACGACAGAGGTTGAGAATAGCCATAATCGCAGGCCAATTGTGATTCATGGAAGGGACAATTTGGCCATATACGAAGCACCAATATCTCCCCAAGAGGAGAAAGGACTAGGATTCCGCTCAAAAGGGATTCCTTGATTAGTGGACTCCATTGTCTCAATCTAAGATCAACAAAGGAATAGGGATTTTATTCTGAATTAAATAAATTTTAATGATGCTTTGACACAACTTTTTTTTTTCAATTTTTAAGAGTCGAGAAAAAGCTAAAGATGACTCTAGTCCCCTTCAATTTTTAATGAGCCTGAAGTGACAAGTGCTTAGATGGACCTTTTCTTTTAAGGAGTCGAAAAGGAACAAAAGTGACTACTCTGGAAATCTAGACAGAGGGATTACCAAACCAATCGAAAAACTGCAATATACACCTTGGTGATAAATTAAAGAGAAATTACCAAGGACTTATGTACGATAGTCAATCTTCTCGAATGATGTGTTCAGTGCATTGCAATCGAGAGGGCAGCAGACATGGCTTCCTATGGATAAAGGATATAAGCCTATTGTGGACTCCCAATATATACCGGATGATACAGGGAGCACAAGTTCATGCTAGCACTTGTCCTATCAAAGAGGAGGAATCACCCAACCTTCAATGAAAATAATAGTTACTAGATTTTATGACGCCAGAACATGTCTCTAGCCTAGACCTCTAGATGTGTTGCATTAGGTTCCAAAGCGTTGTTAATTTCACTAAACTTTATTTTAGAGTTGATATTGCTTAGAATTTTTTCTTTCAAGGTTCGCCACGTGATGTAGATGTAAAATTCCTAAATATGAAATTTGAAATGATAAACAATCGTTGTTTACTTTTTAGCAATGAAAATCCTAGCTGCTAAGGAAAGAAGATTACAATTCTTTCAAACAGAGAGAAAAGAGCACACACAAAATGCATATTTCCTAAATCTTTTTTGCACACAGTCTAAATGAAAATGCAAATGCATGTATTTGTTTTTTGTTCCCTTTAATGTGAAAATTGCTACAAAGGAAAACTGAGTATAGATCTGAAATAGTTTCTTCAAAGCGACATTTCGACAATTTCCTTTCAAAATGAAAGGAAGATTAAACGAAACTTTTCGATTTCGAATAGCAAAACTCTTTCGACACTTCAAATATTAATAGTTTGAATCAAATACATATCAAAAGGTTCAATCAACTATCTAGAGAAGGAAGACTTTATGACACTTCTCTTCTTTGACACAAAACAACAGCTACGACACTTTTTGCACCAAAACGATAGTTTGATTCGAGCAACTTTTTGACTAAGGATCGTAAATGATGGAAAAATACATAAAATCATTTACTAATCTTGATCAATGGAGGCTGGTCTATGTAAGTCAAGGAGGCTTCAACAATGATATATTGTTCATAAGCAACAAAAACAATTAAACAGAGCTGAAAACAAGGATAAAAAACAAAAATTTCGAGGAGAGAAATAGGATTACTTAGTCATCGCAACTGTGCTTCACAGAAATAGGGATGCATCTCACCTGCTACACTTGGGAGGTGCGATGCATACTCGCTTCCAGTGATAGATGGTGCGATGGGCCAGGGAGTGAAACTGAGGTGGGTTTTTGCTCAAATTTGCAGCTGAGTTCAGTGATTTAAGTTGAGCTATGATGGACAGTAAAAAGCAAAGTACAGATGAATGATCTTTGGAGGTTACTGAGCTACCACAAGGGCATTTAGAATGCTTGCAAGTCAGATGTTCAGTTCATAAACTAAACCGGAGATTAACTGAAGAAGCATTCATCTACTATGCACTTGTAGAGCAAGAGCAGTTCAAAGGCTATCTAGCTAACTTTAGGCTCCATCTGTAGTTTATAAAGAAAACAACAATAACAAACAAACAAACTATTCATTCCCCAGCGGAGTTGCCATTTTTCCGAGAAAGCTAGTGTCTTTTCGATCTTCTAGTCCCACTAGGATTGGTAGCTATCTTAGAAACAAACAATCAAAGCAATTTGAAATTTCTTGTATGTATGATAGATAAGAGAGAAGAAAAGGACCAACCTGGATCTTCCACTTGACTCCTCACTTGAATTCTCTCCCCCTCGATAGAGCTTTCAACTCCTCTCCTACTTTTCCTACTTAGAGAATACCTGTAGAAACAAAGTAACAGAACACCATCAAAGCATCTCAATCTATTATATCATAAACAATGCAGAATCAGAAATACATTGAGCATACAATGGCGTTTACAAATAACAATATTCACATGTACACGATTGGATGGAGGAAAACTCAAAGAGATTTATTAAAATAGAAGGGAGAATTACAACCGAACTTTCTGATCTAGCATCATCCTCCCAGCATCAAAGCCCTCTTCACCTCATGAAAAGCAAGATCACCCAACAATACAGTGCTTCTTCTCAAAGAAAAACTATCAACACTTCCTTACAAATTCTAAAATTCTAGCCTCCAGATCTCTGAGATGAGGGATCCATTTATAGATGTTTGTAAAGGTGTGAGTCATCTCTAAGTTTCTGATTAGTGTCATTCAACTTGTAGTTCTTAGTTCCACTTGGAGATTTCTTGGATCTCTTACTCATCCTTGGGTGAATTTAGAGAGGCGAGTGTCATAGGAGAAGTTTCTAGAAGATTCCATAAGCATCCACTTAGCAAACTGTCTCAAACATTTGTCTATTTTCGCTCATCGCACCCCAGAGAAGGCCTCTTTAGTATGCATCGCTCCTGGCTAGTGTAGGAGTTAGTATGCATCACACCCTGACAATGGAGCAGTGACTATGGTCCAGTTTTGGTTAGTTATTAGTGGTTTTTCAGGTGGAACTTCTGGGGAATGATGTAATGAGTTGACTATGATCCTTTAGGGTATGAAACAACACTTTTAGGGGTCAAAGATCCATTGGTTTATTAACATATAAGATTGGGGCCCAAATATGTCTATAACATAACCTCCTGTACCAAACTTGTTTTATACAAACATCCCAAATGTTATATTGGATTGACCTGAATGTTTTTTATCATGTTTCCATAATCATTATGCACCTCCCCATAAAAATAAATTGGCCAATGGATGCACAAATCGCGAGAAAAAATAAAAATGGTTGCGAGTGATGAAGGTTGATTTCTCGAAAAGTGTGCAATTAAATTTGATGAAATTTCTTGAGCATGTTACCATCATCCCTATACATATCCCCATGAAACTTATTGGTCAATGGATGCACAGTTTTAAGGATATGATAAAAATAATTTTATGGTATGTGTATTTTTTCCTTCTGTAGCAAAATAGAGCCCTCTTGTAGCATTTTAGGACAGTGAGCAAAATGAATGAGAAAAGCTTGGGAATAATGGGTGGATGGTGGAAATATATGAGGGTGATGGATTGACATGAACTTGGTTCTATTGGAGCATTTAGGCAAAGGATGACAAAGCCCAAGTTTGAATTTCTTTGACTAGGTTTTTTATCACCTTTTCTTTTGGTATCTAACTTGTTCAAGTTGCATCCAGAGGTTGGAGATCACCTGCATTCATCAGAGAGAGATACACGTAGCAAAGGAATCTTCATTTTTTCATTTTTTTCTTTTAGCCCTACTAGCTTCCTTAATGAGGTTTTCGACTAGTAGGTCTACCTAGGTGCCTCAAAGGAGGGTTTCACCTAGAATCTTTTCTTTTTCTCCTTTTTCATCTTTTTCTAACTCATTTACCATCTCATGGAGGTTCTAAATCAATGAGAAAATCTCAAGCACCTAAATGGAGGTTTTCACCTCATATTTGTTTCCTCTTATTTTTTATTTTTTATTTCTTCTTATATCCTACTCTACTAGAAAAAAAAAATATCTTTCAAGTATAGGAATACTTCCAATGGACCCATGTGCACATGAATATGATAGATAACTCATGTGTAGGCTCGAAACGTATGCTTTGACATGTGCCTAAATTTTAGAGACCAAATGCTTTTATTTTTATGATATCGAGTATTGTTGAATAAGAGAGTGATGCTCCATCTTGTTGATTTTCTGGAACCAAACTTCAATATATCTTTGATGCCCTTGGTTTGCTTGCTCATTTGGATCATTATTCATGTCTTATTCTACCATGACATTCAAATCTTCCTCTTTTTGTTGATTATCCTCTTGAACTCATGGAGGATATGACAATAAACATGAGGGAACTTTCTCAATCTCTGATTATGATGTCTACTCCTCATAAAGTGAAACCCACGATTCTTTGGTCTTCTCATTTGAATCTTATTTTTCTGAATGTTGTCCTTCAATGGCATCAATATAATATCTTATTTTAAATACTCTTCTTGAGCTAAGATGAATACAAAATATATCAAGAGGAGATGTTTGGAAGTGTTGTACCTCAACATTGTATGTGGGTTGAGCTACTTTCTTGTGTGTGTTTGGGAATGGTGGTATAGGTAGTTGAGTGGGAGTGGATATTTGACATGGATGTGGTTGGGGTTGTGGTTGTGGTGGAGGTGGACAATAGGGATAACATGGAGTTGGGTATGGGGGATATTAATGAAAATATTGAGGATATTTTGGATTTCTCCCATAAGGTCCCTGCCAACCTTGACGCAAGATTGGTTTTGGGGTTGAGATAGCCAAGGTTGCCAAGGAAAGGGTATTTTCGAATTAATTTTAGATGGATGTGGATAGAATTGAAGTTCTGAATTAGGTTCTTGCATCATACTAATTTGACTATGATTTCATGGTCCTCTTGGAGCTACATAACATAGCTTCTTTAGTGATCAAGTTGCTCTGTTGTCCTCTTGGTAAACTTTATTCAACCATGGTGATGATGGGAAATATTTAATAGAATGTGATTCTACATAGACATCACACATATCACCATCTTCTTTTTCCTTATATTTCATTCTTATCATCTCTACTTGTTCGCTTATATTGCAAATAATTTATGTTTACAAGTCATTAAACAAATTTCCAAGTTTAGCTTGACTTGCCGATATTGATATTGATTTACTTACTCTTGCCCTTCCTCTTGATATGTATTTTCATGTTTCACAAATTTATTTAAATGATAATTGGTATACATTACCTCTACTCATGAGATCAAGGAGATCAATCTACTCATCCCTGACTGTTTTAAGTAAGAGGGTTTTTAGTGTGTCAGATCCTAAATGATGAAATTTTTCCCTCTTAGCATAATACATAAATCTCTCTATTATATTGTGAAGGTTGTCTTTTTCTTTTTGGTACATTCTAAGGATTTATTCTTTAAGATCACGATCTTTATATCTTTCTATAAATATCTTTTGCATATCATTCCATTATATTATTGAATTTGTCCCTAAACTCATGAACCATGTAAGAGCTCTATCCTTAAATGTTACTAGAAACAATCTCAAATTTTGAGTGTTTAATAAGTGACCATAAGATCTAAAAATAATTTCAAATTCAGAGAGAAAGGTTTCCAGATCCTTTGAGCTCATACCATGGAAGTTGGGAAGGAAAGATGGAGGGATGTTCTTCATATACACACTCACATCAGTATCTTGAATCGGAAATCTAAGAGGATATTCTTCATTTTGATAATCTCCATCCATTTCTTCTACCTTCTCTACCACCTCTTCTTCTTCTACATGCAAAAGTGGATGGTGATGTGGATCTTACTACACCACGTGACCAAATGTGGGGGTTTTTGTTGGAGAAGTATTTTTTGATTTTATAAGAAAATAGAATGAGATGCTAATGCAATGCAATTTTGTATTCTCGAAATGAAATATTTCTAATGTTTTTTTTTAACAAAAAGTGAAGGGAATGGATCAACGAGGGAAGAAAACAATGCATAATTTGACACCTCCCCGACAACGGTGCCAAAATGTGATGAGCCCCAGCATTACAACAAGAATGTTGCAACTTCAAAGGTTACCAACTTTAACTATCAACCTGGGGTTCATACAAAATTAAGAGGTATCGACACTATATGTACATCATGTAATGTGTCCTTTTATTGATATGATGTAAGAGAGAGAATGTCATGAAATCAAAGCCTAAAATAATTGAAAAAATGGAATTGTTACTATATTTGCAAGAAATGGAAATTATACTTTCTCAACTTGTAAATGTTAACTAATAAATTCATGAAAGGACAAAGGTTAATATTCTTGCAGAAATAACATTATTTTATCTTGCATAGTTCATCAAAATACCAATTAGAATTGCAATTACCATCTACCTAGCTCACACTTTCTTGTAAATCAATAACCTACTTGCATCATGATTTTGATAATGAAACAAAGTCTACTTTGTCTTTGTAGTGAATAAAAGGAAGGGTTGGAGGGGCTTAGGAGCTTCCCCCGATCATAAAATCATAGGCACGGGGCATTATTCATCTATACTAATTCATAGCTATATTGGGGATAAAAACTGATGAAGGAAAGGGGTGTCATGGGTTTGCTACAGGAAGGGACAAATTTGCTACAAGAGGAAATAACTCACCAAATGACCAAGTAAATCACATGAAAATGGCCTGGGTCAATTTTTTTATTGAGTAAGATTTATTAGATCTCCATTCAAATTGGAATCACTCCAAGATACTCTTGTTCACATGTGCTAAAAAATAGCAAAAAATTACTAGTCCAAAATCTAGAAATTAGGGAACTAGTGAGTTAGTTAACCTATCAAATGCCTAACCTAATCAACCGAAAATGTAATTGTGTAAATTTAATTATTATCTTGAATTTTTTTAGGATATAATGAAAGTGAAATAAACTCAAATTAATCTTGTTAACATGTTCTAAAAAATAGCAGAAAGTAACTACTATTTTGCTACAAGGACGACTAGAAATTTTAGATTCATGAACTAGTAACCCAATCGAAGTAGCTCAATGATGAAGATGAATTTTAAAAGGTATTATAAGGATTAATCATGATTTTTTCTCTGTGATTGACCTTAAAAAAATCACTTAAATCATTTAATGCAATCCTACAACAAAAAAAAGCATCAATACTAATTGCAGAAATAGTAAAAAGAAGAATAAGGGACATGCGAATAAGAAGTGAAAAGAAGAAAACTGAAAAATACAAAAGGGATCTAAGGCTCCTGGGATGGCCAAGACCAATCATACTTAGATTCCTATGAAGGATACAAAGCTTTTGAAGCTAAAAATGTCACCAAAATTCATTATTTAAATCAATCCAAGTACATCCCTGCTAGAAATGAAAGTGGAGCTGCAAAAATACAACTTCTCCATAAGAAGACAAAAAATACATCCCCCTAGAGAAAAATTCGAATTGGTGCTTGTAAAAAATGATGAGGAAGAATTATCCTTGAAAGGAGGAAGCTTTCCCCTCCAGAATCCATCAAATAGTGGATCTTGTTCCCAAATGAAACAAAACACATCCCTAGATTTTCTCAATCACTCAAGCTCTAGAATTTTTTGCAATAATTTCATAAATATTGTGTTGATTTATTATCCAATCTGATTCTTCTATATAGTAGGAAGAAAGTTCCTTTATATCCTCTTACAAATCTTCATAATTTGCCCAATTTCTCACAATATTCTACAAAAAAAAAAAAAAAAATAAGGCGTAAATATGCATTTATCTTTAAACCTTCCTAATGAATGTATTAAATATTAAAAAAACATTATTAAGTTTAAGTATTAAATATTAAAAAAACATTATTAAGTGTGTAAGGAGAGTTTTACTGTAATCTTCATGTGTCTAAGAAATGTTAAATGGGCCTCAATTTGTGCCTATTTTAGAGGCCCATCAAGGGTACTCACTTGTAATAATTTCTTGGAAAATTAATATTAGAGTGATTAGCTCCTCCCAACCTTGATACTTCTTCTAGAATGTATCCGCCTTAGTACAGGTCTACAAATTTGGTTTTATTTTCACTATTTTTTTCTTTTCCAGCACCGTCTAGCCATCTCTCCCTATTTGCATGAGTTTCCATTAGAAAGTAGAAAAAAGGTAAAATCTTGTTACCCATCTACCAATCATTTTGTAGTTGATATTTACCTCAACCTCACAAATAGGTGGCAGGTAGTTAGAAGCTCCTTTATGAGATTTACTTCCCACTCTCAAATACAACATCTTGTGTTTTAGGGAAGTCATAAATTGGCCAATTCCATAATTCATAATCAATCTAGTCATTCAAATTAGATGCCTAGAACATAATACTCGGTAGCTAATGTACATCATTAATTTTCAGCCTCATCTCGTTCATCCAAGTGTACTCCAAAATTAATTTTCCAAACATATTTATTTATTATTGACATATTAAATGCAAATTTACAATCATTAGTTATTAGTAATAAAATATTGATAAATAAATTATTGATAGGTCTTTCAAAATTAAACATAAAAAAGGAAAACATGTATATACAAATTGTTTACACATAAACATCAAGCCAAGGGATATCACATAAATAATACCAATCTAAAGAGGCTATTACATGAGAGAGAATACTAAATTTCATACACTCACTATGGATAAATTCACTAAGCCAAGATGCATAAGAAAATTTATAAAGAAACTATTTTTTCAACCGGAAAAAAGCAATATGTATCAATGAAATCCAAAAAATAACTAAGTTGAACAAATGCATAAAAATTAAAAGTACAAAGAGGGGGGTCTAAGCACTTGAGTTGAGCTCTAACCCAAGGAGACTTAGGTCCTTAAATAAAAATCATTCTGGAAACCAAATAATCCTTCTCATTAATCAAGAAATGTGTTCATACATGAAATATTATAGAATGGAAATATCAAGAAGAAACATGTTCACTATTAAGGAATTTAGACTTTTGTGATCCACAACATTGTTTGGAGAGTTTTCGGCGAAATCACATAATCAATCATTTGTCGACACGTTTTGAACCAACTAGTATGGTTCATCTTCAGGACAAGTTGAAGAAGCAGATCCAGATTAGCATGTTAAATAGTCTAAGCAGAGACTCCAATGGCTAAAAAGACTAACGGCTACTTTTGACAGGGTCCTTGAGTCAAAAGTAGCCGTTAGTCTTTTTAGTCTTTGGAGTCTCTGCTTAGACTATTTAACATGCTAATCTGGATCTGCTTCTTCAACTTTTCGTGACGATGAACCACACTAGTTGGTTCAAAAAGCATCGACAAATGATTGACTATGTGATTTCGCCGAAAACTCTCCAAACAATGTTCACTATTGTTGACTATAATCTCCAAAAGTTCTCTTAATGGGATACTCGAGCCTCTTATTTATACCAAAATACCTAATGGGTAGCTTCCTTGAAGAGAGGATTGTTTGCCCCCAAAAATAGTAGAAAAATAGGAATTTGTTCCATGTGACTTTGCAGCTGCATGGAGGATAGTAATTGTTCTAAGACAACCAAATTTTTATCATCCTTTAGCAGGGGACAGGTACTATATGTTTCTCTCGATTGGATTCCTTGTGATTTATACCATATATTCTCAATATTCTACACAATAAAGAAATTATGCATGTAAGATGGGCTAATCATCTCTAAACCTTCCTAAGAACATATTAAATAAAAAATGCATTATTAAGTGCAGAAGGAGAGGTTTAATGTGCCTAGAAAAGGTTATATGTGCCTTAATTTCTACCTAATTTAGATGCTCATCACTCCACCTACTGAAACTTTTGTTCATTCCATGAGAAACCTATTCATCTTCTTTTCTTTTCCTTTCTTTACTTGTTTCCCTAGCATCCCATGTTGTTCTTGATGTAGCTTCCCCTACTAGATGAAATCCTACAGTTTCCTCAATTTATTTCCGTTTCCTTTTGTATCATAGAGTTTCTACCTTCCTCCTTGCTCTTGTTAGTTGGCCTTCTTTGTGTCTATGTATCCTTATAAGGCTCCTGAGGCTCAGTGTTTCGTGTTGGAACTTTAGTTTCAACCTTTGATTATGCTAAATGAAGCTCATCCAAATTTGTTTCAACTATTCCTGTATCTGTTTTTACTTTGATAACCATGTCTTCTCCTCTAACTCTACCTCTATATTTTTCTTTTGTTTCCTCCTCTTCTAACATTTCTTGGGTCTTTGTATGCATGTTTACTGCTAAAATAATTTATGGATTCATGTGAAACACAAAATTATGTAGGAGAGGAACAATGCATCGTTTTTGCCCTTTTCAAGGACATGAAAAGATAATACTGTTAACTAATAATCTCCTACAAATTCATCACCATTTGTCACCTTCATGTGCTCTAGAAAACAATTAGACAAACCAACTTCTTTACTATTTTAAGTTAGACTATTTAATGTAGAATTTTTTCTTTGATAGATGAGATAATTTGGACACTTTTTCTAAATGTGAGTGGGAAGGACTCTGACTTACATTTCTTTTGACGATACCCTTACTTTTTAAGTCATTCAAGGTGTTTATGGTTGTTCTAGGAAAAAAATTAGCTTCTTATAGTAATATGTCTATCTCTTATAGAAATGGTTATAGGTTCCTATAGTATTATTTATCTCTCCTATAGGAGCACCTAGAGGATCTTGTAGTATCTAGTTTGCAGGCGAAGAGTTGCACTTTACTTGTATGGTGATGGCAGGTCTTCATTGGTTATTTTTCTTTGTTTATTTTCATTAAATTTAATTTTCTTTATGTTTTATTATTTTAACTTATTTTCTTAACAATATTGCATGCAAGAGTAGCTCATAGTGCTTTGAGTTAAGTGAGTTGGCCCTTGCCTACTTTGTACTTCACAATAAAAACACACTCTCTTCATTTTTTTCCACTTTTCTCTTGTTCCTCTCCCATAGGTGTGGGTGTCTAGGGGGAAAGTGAAGTCCACTGGTGGATATGGTTAACGATTCCTACTAACTAAATATGGCTATAACATTTTTTCCTTCTCACACTTTTAATATTTCCTCAATCTAGAATAGGTTTGAAGGATGAGGTTAGAGAGGCACATACCTATGCCTTACCCTAATTATTATTTGTGAAGGTATAATGGACGTTGTCGTTGTAGATTTGATTATGGTCTCCAGGACATTGTTGAAGAATCAGTTGTTGTGGTTTCCCTTGATATTTTTCTAGAAGTTTTTATGTTATTACTCTTTCTTTAATGATTCTACTAAAATATTCTAGTTCTTTTGTTGCTATTGTAGACTTTGATGATGCTGCTGAGGATTTGATATTCTCACTGGAATTTCTTAAGATTTTGCTGCAACTGCTAAATATTTTTCTAGAACTCCCTAGTGCTTGTATTGGTATTGTGGCTAAGTTCATGTCATGACTAGAATTTCTAGTACTTTACTATAGTTATTATTAGATAAGTGGGCATGTAGAAGCCTAAAGGAGATAGTGTAAATGCTCAAAAATATTTTTTTTCCCTATGAAGATGTTGATGCTTGTGGCATGTAATGGTGCTTTTAAGCATGATGGAGGCTTTAGCCCATAAGACCTCTAAAGGTTTTTCCTATAGAGGTCATAGAAGATCCTCAGACTCGTGATTCCACTTTCTAGATCCTTCACAAAATATTGATCATTTCGAGCGAAAATAGTGATGGTAGTGGAGAGGTTTTCAATTGTATTTAATAGGTGAATGTTAAAATTTTAGGGCTATTGTGAGTAGAATGTGATGAGAAATGAAGGTAAAAACGAGGGGTGATAAATGTTTATCGAATGGATGTGTTAGGAATAGTTTGATGTTTTTTCCTCACTTGTACACAAAAGGAATACTTGATTTGTGCACTTTTTCCAAATGCGAGCTACAAAATGTGTCTACTTCTTGTACCATACTTATTTAGCTAATATCTCTCAAACAATATGTTGTCATCTCCTAAATTTTTTTGATATTGTTATCATTGTCTTTAAGCACATTCTCTTAAAAAATATTAGCCAATGGATGCATGTATCTTGAAATAAACAAGACATGGATGTAGGTGATGGTGGCCAATTTCTTTAAAAATATACACTAGAATTTATTGAAATTATTTGAGCATGTTACCATCACCCTTATGAATCTCCCCGTAAAAAAATCATCCAATGGATGCAAAAATATTGAGAAATTGATATAGCTAAGAACATCCAATTGCTTGAAAAATGTACACTATAATATCCTATTTTTTTATATTTATTTACCCACGATGATGCATTTACCACCAAAATTTCAAGACCAATGGATGCACAATTTGTAAAATATGGTCGAAACAATTTTCTGCATTTTCGTTATTAATTTTATGTCTTCCTATACCATTGTAGAGTTTTCCTATAGAGACTTAGGATAATGAGAAAAACGAATGGGAAATTATGGTTAATTATGGGTGCAAGGTTGTGAATGGTTGAATAATGGATGGAAATGGTGGGGGGAGGCTACCTAGATTTTCTAGAGATGAACTTTTTGTGATTGTAGGGTGGCCTATGTGTCTTTACTGTTTATTTTTTGTTGTACTTTCTAATTCATTAGGGTAAGAAGAAATTATTTTTCATTTTTTTCTTTTTTTTCTTCCTTTTTTTTCATTTATCTTTTATTTTCCTCGAGGCCCACTAGCTTCCTCATAGACGTTTTCAACCAGCATGTCTGTCATAGGTGCCTTAAAGGAGGTTCTCACATGGCTATGTTTATTGATTTATTTTAAAATTTTTTCTTAGGCTCATAATCTTCCTCAAAAAGGTTTTTAGCTAATGAGCTTGATACAAGCACCTCAAAGGAGGTTTTCGCTTGAGGCTTTTCTCTTTTTTCATTTTTTTATTATCTTTTTTTCCTTTTTTCTCATTTTTCTAATTCTATCCTACTCTACTTGTCAAAGAAAATATTTTTCAGGTATATGAATACTTCTAATTGTGCCATGTGCATAACATTATCACAAATAAACAATTATGTGAGTTTAAAAGATATCCTTGGACATATGCTAAAATATGAGAGACTTGTTGTTTTGATTGTGATGATGGAAAACACTATTGAAGAAGAGAGTTTTGCTCTAGCTTAATGATTTCCTGGAACCAACGGTCAATATAGTTTGTGTTTCCTTTGGTTCACTTTTCCATTTGTATCATTATGTATGCCTTATTCTGCCATGCCATTAAAATCTTCTACTATTTGTTGACTAGTCCCTTGAGCAAATAAATAATCTGATGATAAGCATAGTAGAAATTATTCGATCTCATGCTCTAATGGTTTCTCTCGATCAAATGTAGGCCATGATTTTTTAGACTCCTCCAGGTACTCTTCTTATAGATGCTTTTCTTTAATAAAAACAAGAGAATCGTCTTTTAGGTAGAGTACTTAATCTAAGATAAATATTATTTTGATGGGGAGGAATTGTTTTGAAATTTTGCACCTTAGTATTAACAGTGAGCTAACTTAATTTATTTTTTGTGTTCAGAAATTGTTGTGCGAGGAGGTGAGTGGGATTAGGTCTTTGTAGTGGTTATGGTTGAGGCTATGGTTGCGGTGTAGGTGGATGGTATTGACACTGGAATAGAGGATACTAAGGATATTGAGGAAAATATTGGTAACATTGTGGATTTCTTCAATAAGATCCTCGCCAACCTTGTTGCCAAGGATGGGGCACATAATGTTGCGGAGATAATGTGGTATTCCAATTATTTCTGGATTGCCAAGTGTAATATTGAAATTATTGAAAAGGATATTACACCATACCTAATTGGCGAGGATGCCAAACTCTCCTTGCAAGCGCATTTTTAGGTGTTTTCTTTGCTCCACTATCTTCTTGGTCAACTTCTCTCAATCCTAGTAATGATGCAAAGTCTCTTATAGCTTGCGATTCTATACAAATTACACATATTTTAGATAAATTTTTGCTTATTTTTCATTCTTAACATATATATTTTCTTATTTATATTTCTAAGAGTGTCTATTTTAAATTTACCTAGAAAATTTGGAAGTTCATCTTGACTTATTGATTTGGGTGTTGGTTTACTTACTATTACCCTTCCTCTTTATATGCGCTTACATATTTCATAAATGTATTCAAACTGTAATTTTGATACATCCCCTTTAGACATTAGATTAAGGATATCAATCCACTCATCTTTGGTTATTTTAAGTAAGAGGGTTTTTAGTGTGTCAAATCCTAAATTATGTAATTTTTCCCTATTTAATTATACACAAATATTTCTATAAGATCCTCAATACTCCCATCTTCTTTTTGGTTCATTTTCAAGACTTCCTCTTTATGTTGTATGAAACACTCTTTATATTTTTCCAAAACAAATGATCTTGTATCTTCCCATGATCTTATAGAGTTAGTACCCAGTCCCTGGATTTATCCCTTAACCTTGCCATAAATAATTTTAATTTTTTAGCGTCTAATAAGTAAACAAAGTATTTTGAATTCAAAAATAAAGGCTTTCGAGTATTTTGATCTCATACCACTGAAGTTGGGAAAAATAGATGGAGGGGCATTCTTCATTTGAATGTTTATATTAGTATCCTAAATGGGAAGTCTAAAAGGATATCCTCCATTACCATCTTCTGCATCCATTTATTTAACCATCTCTACCACCTCTTCCACTTTCACCTACAAAAGTGGATTGTGATGTGGTTTTTACTACAGTGCATGATCAAGTAGGGGGTTGTGGTATTGAATAAATATTTTTGAATGAGAATTCTAATGCAATCCAATTTTATTCTTTTTAAATGAAATATTCCTAATGCTTTTTTTTTTTTTAAATATAAGATGTGAATCAACTAGGGAAGAAAACACTGCATACTTTCACACCTCCTCAGCAACACCACCAAAAAGTGATGGTCATCAGTATTGGAGAAAGAATGTTGCAACTTTGAAGGGTCTCAACTTTAATTGTCAACACAAGGTTCGTACAAACTTAAGAGGGAATGCAATGTGTTCTTCCTTCATTGATATGATGCAACTGAAGAGAAAGTAGGTTTTACAAAGACCACTTATGCTATCTAGGCTACAAGAAATGCTTAATAATTACAACAAAGTAGAGAACAATAAGTAAACCTATTATAGCCTTATAGAAATATAAAGGACATAAATTAAACCTATTTATTTGAAGAAAATGAAATAATAACAAATAACCATATTCTAATTAGATGAAAGCAGAATACAATAAATAAACTTAGCGTAATTGGAGGAAATGAAATAAAAGAATTTCAATAAAGATGGAATAAAATAAAATCTCTTCTATTATGCATAGGAAACCAACTTGAAACTGAAGAGAATGTACAAACAAAAAATGCTAATTTGCATGAAATAAACATATTTTTGCTACATCTACTACGTTAGGAATTATAAGGGTTCTATGAGCTTCCAATTTCTATCTTTGGTGCCTAATGTACATCGTAATATGATAAGAAAGTATGAATATGGTTTAGGTGCCAAGTTAGAGGTGTTTTAATGCAATTTGTGGACTACTACAGGAAGATGGTCTTTTGGTACAAAATATATATGAGAGTAGTTGTACGCATTCTACTTGCAATTTCAGAGATGAATAAGGTAAAGGAGGGTTAATGAGAGGTTAATAATGCCTTCCAAATTACTCATGCATATCATGAATTAGTCTACTTTTTGAAACAGTAAATCAAGAGGTTCGTGTAAGTCTACAAAACAATTTTTTTCTTATTGACAGATTGCATAAATTATGTGAATGAAAACTTAAAAAAAAACAACCTAAGTGGAAAAGTGCATGAAAAAGAATAATAAATTACATAAAATAACTATGGCTAAATTTAGTAAGACATGATGCATAAGGAAACTTATAAACAAGCTATTTTATCAACCTGCAGAAAACAATATTTATCAGTGAAATCACAAAAATCACTAGTTAAACAAATGAATATAAATTAAAAGTACAAACATGGGGCCCTAAACACTTTGGTTGGGCCCTAACCTGAGGCTCAAATTTCTAAAGAAAAATGATTCTAGAACCCAAAGAGTGGTTCTCATTGATCAAGAAATAGTCTCATACATTAAATATTAAATAACTTAAATATCACATAAAAAGTCTTCACTATTGTTGACTAAAATCTACAAAACTTCTCCTAATGGAAAATTCAAGCCTCTTCTTTATAAAAAATTAGCTCAAGGGAATCCACCTTAAAGAGAGGACTTACTCCCTCAAAAAATCCAAGAAACTAGGACCTAGTTTGTTGTGTCTTTGTAGCTATAGGGATAGGTAGTAATTTGTCTAATCTAATAAAGTTTTGATCATCCTTTAGCAGAGGACAGGTCCCACACTTTTCTCTTTTCTGGATTTTCGATGATCTCTAAAATAAATTCCTAATATTATATAAAATAAACACATTAGGTACACAAGGCATGTTGATAATCTCTAAACCTTCATAGGAACATAATTAAAAATGAAAAATACATTATTAAGTGTAGAAGAGGAGGTTTAATGTGCCTAGGAAAGGTTAGATGGACCTTAATTTGCACTTAATTTGGAGGCCCATCAACCTTCATCTTTGACTTATGCAATATTGATTTAATCATGAGGTAACCAAAATATGTCTACAAAATTTTCATCAACATTCAAAAACTTAGTGAGATATAGAACCACATTTATTTATTTAAATATTTAAATGAATAATGAAATTTAACGATAACAAATATTAGGAATGAAAAATAACTAGATACATAATATTTCAAAATTAATTCAATACCACAAGCATGGCCACTACTTCCAACAAGAATTCATAGCCTCATGTTGACGGTGTTGGATTCTTCTAATAGTAGGGTTTTCCCTTGCATGATGTTCCAATGACACTTCACACTGTTTGGGATAGGATCCTCATCTGCAACAAAAGCAAAACTACCATTTATTCTTAGATATTTTCCTTGATTGAAATTAACACATATACTTTGAGATATGGAAGTAAATAATTCATTTCAAGCATGTGATTGCAATGTATATAAGGTACTTTCAAGGGAAAGGAAAGAAAGGGAAAGCCTTTAGAATAAAAGTAATAGTATTATCCTAATAAAGACACACACAAGCATATAAATAATCAACAAATACCCTACAAAATAGTTCACAAAGTAATAATGATCATGAAAGAAAGTGAGGGCACACAATTTAAGCCAATGAAATTGTTTATTTTATTTTGTACATATGAAGCACAAACATACATTGTAAACATGGAAAAATAGTATTATGACATTCATAATACATGCATGAAAGTGTGTCGGCTCTGAGAGATTCAAAACATTAAGTGAAAGTTCCAAGATACATAATTGATGCATCAGTAGATCCAATAGTGGAACATTAAGCCACTACTCACATCTCAAAATAATGATCTTCTCTCTTGTGCTCATGTTGAGAAGCAAAGGTGAAAAGTCCTTTGCTCAAGGTATGAGGGTTTAATTATAAAAAATGAGGTGACCATTCACATCCCATGTGACTCTTGACCTCCCTCATGACTCATGAGCTCCCATATGACTTTTTAACTCCTATATGACCCTTGTACTTATTAGTCACTCTACACATTCCATGTGTGACCCTTTGGCTTACACATAATTTTATATTTTCTTCTTTTAAAACTTTTATAATTATGAATTTTGAGCTCCTATATGACCCTTCAACTTATTAGAGATTGTACACCTTCCATGAGTGACCCTTGGGCTTCCACACACTTTTACATTTTCTTATTTTTGGAGTTATATAATTACATTCCCCAAATAATGTGGAAAAATACATAGAGAAAAATAAGGATCCTCTATTCACACTTTGAGAGGCTACAATTTGGTGATTGTGACATGAGACTTCATTGTGATGTGTGCATGCCACATTCTTCTTTGTTTCTATGTCTTCAACTCTTCATGATTGATTTGATATGTGCTTCATCTTCACCCTCCAAAGGGTTTAGATGAGTATTAAAACCTTGTAAGTCAACATGAGTCTCCATATTTATATCATAGTCAAAGATTCCTTTACTCCTGCATGATATCACATTTATGTCTTATCTCCACAATTTCCCTTTTGAAACCCCTTATTGTTGACCTCCTTGAACATTATTTTCAGTGACAAGATGATAGTTCTTGCAAATTAAACGCATTTATGGAAAGACAACGTCAGTCCTAAAATCACCGTTTTACCTTGGTTTGCTTATGCATAGTGCCACCACTGATGGGACAGTGCACAATGATTGAAGAGGAGGCTCTAGGTATTACTTAGGTTTTTACTACAAGGGTCAAGGGATGACCCTAATTTCCATTGGGATTTCACAGTACACAATGAAGGAAAGGCTTCATAAGGCTTTGTGGAAAGGGAAAGTCCAGGTGATAATGGTGATAGGCTTGGTCAATGAGGATGCATGGTGCATAATAATAAAGGAGCTTATTGGTATTGCACAAGGTGTCATCGAAATGGGCTATAGGAGAACTCATTGTCCACTACGAGTGCTGAATGCACAATACATGGCAAGATTGATCAATGCTTTGCACAATGGGCAAGTGTAAGCAACAATACTTGAATGGATGTGCTCTAGATATGTTTGATGTGAAATGAAGGGACAAAGGAATTATGATGGGCACAATGGTAAGTTGGAAAAGAGTGATATCTAGGTCTTGGAACTACACAATTCACTCATTACTTGAGCTTAGAGGTAAGCATTGTTAAGGCTGGTATAAGATGTAAAGAAAAGGAAGAGTGTCAAAATTGATTAAGTGTAAGATCAAAGGGATAAGAGAGAAAGAGTAATACCATTCAAATAGCCCTGAACATGATTACATACACATATGCAATTAATATTATGATAAGAATATGCAGATTAACCAAAAGCAACATGTATTCATCGTGGTTGTAGTAAAACAACATTTACCTCCAACTATGATAGTTAGAGCGCAAGTCTTTGTGACACAATTGTTGACCGTGTTATCACTCAGGTTGTTCCCTAAGAAAGTTGTAAGAAAGGGAATACGGACGAGGTAACCACACACCAATCTTTTAGACACAGATTCTAGCCAATCTGCATCGAGAGAGGTCTCTCTCTTTATGATTTAACTTTGTTTTGAAATATGTTAGGCTAGTTATGATGTTCAAGGGTTTTGTTTGTTTGTTGGATGGTGAGATTTAGTAAAACAAAGGTATAAATGTGAGAAATTCAGTCCATTGGGCAAAAGGAGTCAAAGCGGAGGGCTTTGGGATTTAGCTTCTTGGTAGAGGATGGCATCACACAGCTAGGTAGTCAAACAGGGAGCAAACAAAGATTTCTAAAGGATGGAATGGACTTAAATTAGTCGAAGGGAAATTAAGAATCCTTCAACATATTTAACACAGGAAAATGAATGATTACTACTAAGGAGTAGTTAAGAATTCCCTAGCAAATAACCAATATGATAGAATTAGGAAAGAGGAGCAATTAAGAGTTACATTGTTTATGCTAATCCTAAAGAAAACACAGAGAATGACATTGAATGAAACATAGAGTGCAATCAAGCACATTCTGAATTAATCTTTACCATTACCATTTTGATTGTGAAACACAAATGATATAATGAAACTTAGAAAAATAACAAAAAAGAAGATAAAGGGACTTATTGGTCCACTGGTTGATTCAAGAATTATGTGACAAGTCCATCTGCTTCAATTCCACATTTAGCAAGTCCAGCAACAGTTGAGTCCAAAATCATTTATATTCCAAAATTTACGTATTACAACAAAGTTTAAGAATGGTTCACCAACCCCAAATACTTCGTTCAAGGGGGTATTTATACAAAATATCTCACAACATATCTCAAAAAATATCTAGTTATGACTCAACACTTTTACAAAAGATAGAGACATATGTCTCGAGAATAGGAAAAGATAAATTGATTCTACGTTGGCTGTTCCATTGTTCTTGGATGTGCTCGCGGTAGGTTCTTTGAGTCGATCTACATAAGTCTTCCACGGATAGTCTGTGTTGTCTACTCCCTCTTGGTCAGATATTCAACTCTAATTTGGTATGCTTTTATCCGAATGACCCGCATTCATTTCTGTTCTCCACCTTATGAGAGATGGCCCAAAATTATCTTTTCATCAAAGATACCAAAGATAAGTTTATAGAATTTCTAGCATAGCTTGCCACCAGTTTGGTTCTCGTAATTTATGTCTCTACAACTTTCTGAAAGTTTCATCAGTTTCTGTGTACCTAAAGAAATTGGGTTCGAGGGTGAATAGATGCTTCACTTCATGCTCAATATAAAATAAATTTTCTAAGTTGTCATAGAGGGCCTCGCCAGATGGGAGTGCCTTTTCTGCTGAAGTACTTGATGATGTATTGACTTGATGAGCAACATATTTATTCAACTTCTGCATGTACTCTACATGTCTCATCAGGTGTTCATTACTTCCCAATGGACTTGGCAAACTCTTTTCCTGCAAAACTGTAAATCTTTGTATGAAAGAATCAATCTCCACCTGCATGTCCTAGCATCTCCTTTCCAAATTTTGCATTAGAGTTCTCATGGTTAGAACTTTCTTGATATGCAGAATGGTACATGCTCTGTCTCTGATTTGCAGTACCTCCAGTTCTTCACTGGTCTTGGTGTTCAAAAAAACTATTAGCCTGTTAGCTTGTTCAGACATCTGCCCCAATAAATTTCTTGTCTTTTGAATCTCCACTTGGGCCGCTGCTATCAAGTCAATATGCTCATAAATGAATTGGATAGATCTCCACAAATTGCTAAGGGATTGATTGATGTTGGCCCACAAAATGCCTTTGATTTCCCCGAGAGGTTTATCTAAAGAGAGATCCTTCTCCAATGCTCTCACCTTGTTCTCTAATGCCTTAACCTCCCTTGTCTTTTCTGGCACAGTCATCTTGGATTTTTCATATCTTCTTTCTATTTTTGCCCATTGTTCCTTGATCAATTTCAATTCAGATACTTGGAGTTTTAATTCCTCCATGGCTTTTATCAATTCCTTTGTGGTCATGGTAGTGCTACTGCCTCGTGTTGCTGTTATTGTTGTTGTTGTTGCTGATGTACGTGTAGTTATTTGTGTTGTGGCTGCTAGAATAGTGGGAGGTAATGCTGTTACAACTATGGAAGGGGTAGTTGTGACTGCAGGGATTACTTCAGGTGGCTGGGAAGTTGACTCTCCTTACTTTTCTTTCAACGTTGTTTCCAATGCCTGCTAAATATCCGTTAACCTTTCATTGAGCTTCATGAGCAATTCCATCATGTCCTCCTCTCACTTCTAATTTACAACTTCCACTGTCTATGGATGCATGGTAGGGGACAATTTAAGCTGCTTCCTTAGGGTAGCAATATCTTCCTCTGACAAACTAAATTAGGATATTCCATAATGTTCATATTTTTTATTTTTGGACGTTTCGAGCCTAGACCAATACTCATCATCAGGACTGAAATACAGAGAAGAGAAAAGAGAGTGATAAATATGGTGTAGGAGGGTCGTTGTGTTGATAAGCTTACCTCTTAATAATATTTAATCCTATTTTTAATTAATTCTTATAATATTGTCATGTTATTTTTATTGAATGTTTTACTATGTATGAGTTATTATAT
>APFE030663482.1:383616-399080 GCA_000404065.3 Pinus taeda
TAATAAATAAAAAATAAATATAATATAATGTAATAACGCATAGATAGTAATACATTCAATAAATATAACATGATAATATTATAAGAATTAACTAAAAATAGGATTAAATATTATTAAAAGGTCAGCTTATCAACTCAGCACCCCTCCTACACCATATTTATCACTTGCTTTTCTCTTCTTTGTATATCAGTCATCATGATGAGTCTTGGTCTAGGCTTGAAATGTCAACACATAAAAAAGATGAACATTGTGGAATATCTGAATTCAGTCTCTCAAAAACCACTCCACAGAAATCTACAAACCAATATCTTCCTCTTTCTTCTTCATCAGTGCCTTAATGCCCTTGGAATCTCTTGGGTCATGTCCTGGCTCAATGATAATCTCCTCCAAAGATTTTATCCAGTTGTCTTTAGCAAGAGAAGAGGCTTTGTCCAAATCTAGATGAACAGAGGTGTTCGCCAAGGAGTTTTGCAATCTATGAGCTAACATAGCTTTATCAGCTAGTGTGGAGTAGACCATCTCTCCAGTTTGTTTGTGCAGCTCGATCTGGTCCATAGGATGAATATCCTTGGCCAAGACCTCCAGATTTGTCCTGATGTAGTCAGCTGCTGATTGTGGTTGCTATACCTTGGGCTTGAAATAACTCATGATCATCTTGCCCTCCTTAATTTCATAGGGAGACATCAACCTTTGCTGGTTTGTGGGGGCCATCTTAAGATATTGGTTATAAAGTTGTACCCTTAGTGGGTCTTTTCTAGCCTTAATTTATGTGAACGTTCTTTTGATGTCGGAGGCATGTTTGCTTTGTGGCCTAGTAGATGAAACTTCCACACTGTGTTGCCTTTCTAGCTCTTGCCGGTGTGAGCTAGTTGATGTGTCCACCATTGGGGAAGTTTGTTGGCTCACTACCCTTTCACCTCTCAAACTGTCTATTGTGTCCTCAAAGATTTCCTCTTCGGAATGAGGATTTAATCTTTGCCTCTTTGCACCCGGTTATTCTGCAGGTCCGCTCATGGGTGTGGGGTCTTCCCTGTCTCTCTTTTTTCCTTTTTCCTCCTTCAGAGGAGTGTGTAATGTAGGAACCTTTGCTGATTTGGTTTGAACTAGAGGAATTTGCTCCTGCTAATCTGTCATTGTTGGCTGCTCTATTTCTACCACTTCCTTGCCCTGAGATGTTCCTGTCCCTGGTGTGTTGTCTTCTTCTATAGGTTGCTAAGAAGTTCTAGCAGATCATGTCCTAATTCCTGCTTGTTGAGGTAGCTTGAAAGATACCTGTCCAATAGAGTCCAGGTCAAGGGTTTTTTTGAGTCTTTCATTGCCATCCCTATATTTTGCTGCTCACTAATTTGTTCTACTAATGTGCCTTCTACCTAGCCATCTTGATTAGAAAACTGTCCTATTTCAGGAATTCTATGATGTATATAGACTGACAGCATGTTTCTTACTTTTCTGTCACTTATAAATCTATTTGGGTCATAACGCACCCACCAAAATTTTTTCTTCAATTTAAGTTGTTCACCTAATATCTTATCATCATCTTCCCATGCATCACTAGAATTGATGACATAAGGGCCTAACTGGTTTTTTATTCCGAGCTGGGCCTTGTTCTTTGCACTACAAAAGTGGTTCAAAACTGCATTGATAAGTTGCCTGAAATACTCCAGTGCAAATAGTCTCATAGGCACATATTTGGGTAGCTTGTAATGACACAATTCACAGCCATATATTCTGATTTCAGTGTGATTCTGGTAGAAGTACCAGTCACCTATCTTGTATTGTCTCGAAAGCTATAAAATATTTCTTATATCACGAGAGAGCCTAGCAGGAGGAGCTCATATCAATAGAGTGGTGGCTGGATGTATGAACAGGTTAATGAATTCACAATAGGTATAAGGGGATTAATGGACAATGTGGAAGACTCAGGACCAAAAGATCACAGACCTCCGCTTTACTTTGGAATCCAATTTCCTGATGGGAAATGAAAGGTTGTGTGGTTGATAATATAGTAGAAGGTGGTAGATGAATGAAGTGTACTTGAAGACTCCTTCCCTATCAAGACTTATGAATTTCTCATTGATTTTGTTAGCAATAAAGGTTGCATAGTCATACTTGACAGCGGGGGGCTGTCTTGGGGTAAATATTGACAACAGAACTAAGGTGGTCTCATCAACAAACTCACTTGTTTTGAATCCCAAGATGAAGGATATCATATCAATTATGAGTCTTCCTATTTCAGTGAACTAGACATGCAAATATGGGGGTGGGCCTTGGGGCTAGCAATTTGGTTTCATGAACATTTGAGTAATGCGAGTCATTTCTGAATTGGGGAATTTAGAGCTTTGCTCAAGAAAAAATCCCATGGAAAGAGGAGCCAAAGGCTGAGTGGGTTTGAATTGTAACATCTCATTGATGGATTTAGCAGTTATGTAAAAGAGGACAGTTTGGTATGGGGTTATAACTGCTTTGGTGAAAAGGTCATAGTTGGCACAACAATGGTGGATAATATCTTGGAAGACATTGACTAAGGGAAGGTAATACCTGGGAAGATTGGATTCCCATATTCCATAGATTTTAGAGTTTCTCGGATAACTATTCCTAACTTTGCAAAATGCCTAGAGGTGGTTCATGAGGCTAGTTAACTCCTTGATTTGAAAATCTCTGTCAGTGAAGGATAACCAATCCTGGTCCTTATGAGGTGCATTGAGGGGTGCAACATTGAGGACCATGGGAGCCTCCATGTTTGGTTCTTGTGTTTTCAAACTGTAGGTTGGACTTCTGTGGGAAAAATGAGCAAAGGAGCAGTTCTGGGTGTGTTTGTATGAGACGAATAGGCTGATTTTTCTTGAATTTGGCTCTTTTGGTACAATCAACAGACGGAAAAAATGAAATTACAGGTTCGGGAAGTGAATTGGGGTAAATACCTATTTTTAGAGGCAAACTAGACAATTCACAGATTGCAGGACGAGCATCAGAGCGCGATGTTGAAATTTGTTGGCCGGGTGGGGACTGGTCCTTCATGCAATCAACCGAGCGTAATTTGCATGAAAACAGTGCACATAGAAAATGGAAGAAAATGACAGTTTATCGTGTTTTTAACACAATTTTAGCTTTGGCGAGGCTTTTTGGCATTTATTTTCGGATGACATCAGCTAGATTGGATGTCTTGTCATTTAGCAGAAGGATGGGTGGTGACGTGGCAGTGACGTCATCGAGGAGTCAGCGGGAGGGCGATAAGTTGTTTTGCCTCGCACCACTTATGGGCTAAAGTGGTTTTGGATTGGGGGGGTCGCGAGCAGTGCGGGTGATCAACACGTGTCCTAGTATGGGCGGTGATACCACCAATCCCCCGGGCGCTAAAGTTCGGCGACAGAGGGGGGTGTGATATGATTTTGAGTCATCTCATGAGAGGGCGCCGATCGGACGGTGGGCGCTATATGGAGATGGTGAAGGGTTAATGCGCAGGCCCAACATCATAATTTAATTTTTCAAATGTATCAGGAGGGATTTTATTGGCATGCGAGGTGATTAGGCTTATTAATTAACATGGGGTTAATCAATTTTTGGATGGTGTAATAAGGGTTATTAATAGGTTTCTGATAAACTTATTAATTCTCGATAATCAGTGATATGGTTATATTTCAACCAAGGGCGGGATATTTAATATTTTGGGATATTTTATTTTATTTTATAAACAATATGGGATGGGGCAATAAAGTACGGGAGTTATATAATAAAAGTTATTGTTAATATGATTTATAAAGATGAACCAGCGCTAAACGATAAACTTAGGCTTTAAGATGAAAAAGGGGTTTTATGAGGAATTTTTGTCAATTTTCCTAAGTGAAGTAGGATTTTTACTTAGGGAGGAATATTTATGAAATGGAATGAGTGGCTAAGTGATATCAAGAAAATCTCAATATCATTGGGGAAAAATTAGTAAATGATTTGGGGAAAAAGTGTGAAGGGGAATTAGTCATGTTTTGCTTGATGTGCATTCAAATATGTGCCATGGTACTTATGATAATAGTAATATGAACATCTTGAGAAACAAAATTGATCAAAAGTGTGATTCTACAGCACCAAAACTGTCTACACAACCTACTGTCTCTAACAGTTTTCTTCTTTTCCTGCGGGTGCACTTGGACTGCAGACCCTTCCAATTTTCTTTCTTTTCATTGCAATCCTATCTAAATCCACCCTTATAGCATCCAAGGGCTCAGATTTAAGAGCTGAGCTCATTTGCTTCTCTACATATCTACTTACCTCCCAAGATTGAATAGTTTGGACAGGTTTTATTCTTTGTCACTAAAACAAGTAAATTCAAACATGAACTAGCCAAGATTGAGCTGTTTGGCCATTCATCAATGGTGGCATAGATCAACAAGCTGCACACCATCAAATCTTTGAAAAATAGAATAGTAGTGGCATTTTGGACTTGCACACTTTCGTGGTCTATTGTTTGGGGTTCATTTGTTTTACTTTTTTGACCATTTCATTCTTTTTTTCCCTTTTATTTTTCTTCTAGGGCATACCCTCTTTACATTTTCTAAATGTTTTGATTTCTTGAGAATATGGAAAACCTTTGCTACCAGCGAAAAGGTATGAACATATTAGAGCTCATCTATGTCAATCATGAAATATGACACCTATTAGTATAGGAACCTAAGAGTGGCTCCACTTGGGGATGACTTTCCCTGGTGAAAAGTCAAGAACAGTAGGTGAGACAGCCTTATCCATAACTTTGATTGTGGTCTGAAATTTCTTTCTGCTAGTTGCTTTATTAATATGTATGATAGTTAAACTTGTGAAGCTTAGGGCCTTCTCTTCGAGCTTCAACTTCATCCATTTGTTGTCCAATCCAAAATGAAATATTACTAATGATTTAGTATGTACATAATAAGGCAAGAATGCTTCAAACAGTTGGATCAAAATAGTGTTTCAGCATCCAGCCATTAACCGACCCTTCTTCTGCTTCCTTGCCATCCAAGTTCTTCAAGAAGTAGGTATTGTTTCCTTGTAAAGCCTGGATAATATAAAGTCCCTTCCATAGGAAATCAAACACTTCCCATGTTTTCCCTTATCTTCTCTCCTTGAATCCCATTTTAAAACCTTGTATCCAATGAAGAAATCTTCTACCTTGGTCCTCTTATCACACATCTTCTTAAGCTTTTCTTGTAGCACTTGAGATCTTTGGTATACTTCCTCCCTAGTCTACTGCAAATGGATAGTCTAATTTATTCTTCTCTAAATGTTATTGGGTTCCACTTGAGCTTCTTGTAGCAGTTTCATTACAAAGACTCCTACGGGTGAAGGACATATAACCTCCATGCCATAAACCAATTCATAAGAGCTTGTTCCAATGGATCTCTTTGTAGTTAATTTGTCTGCCCATAGTGCATTTGTGAGTTTCTTGTGCCAGTTTTTCTTGTTTTCTTCCAATATTTTCTTAATAATATTGATCAGAATTTTATTGAAAGACTCAGCTAGACCATTACCTTGAGGGTAATTGGTTGTGGAATGGCCTAAAGTAATATGGTATTTATGACAGAAACTTATCATTTTCTTGGATTTGAATGCACCAGCATTGTCAGTTATGATCTTTTCAGGACAGCCAAATTTAGATAGTATATTAGTTCTTAAGAATCATATAATCACCATATCATTGGCTTGTCTAGTAGCAATGGCTTCTATCCACTTGGTGAAATAATTTGTGGAAATGAGGATCCATTTATGCTCACCAGAAGAGGGAGGATGGATATCTCCAATGAAGTCTAAACCCCATTGTTGGAAAGGCTTTTTAGTGGAAATTGGTTTAAGGGGTAAAGGTAAAAGCTTCCTCTTGCCTTCAAAAATTTGAAATTTATGGCAAGAAGTGACAAATTTCTTCACATCAGCAAACAAGGTGGGCTAATAAAATCCAGCACTTAGGATTTTATCTGCAGTTGATTTCCAATAAAGAGGTCCACCATAGTCCCCTGCATGAAATTGTTTAAGCACTATGTTAGTTTCATCTTTTATTAAAAAATTCAATAGAATACCCTCGTGATTTTTCCAAAATAAGGCACTATCTAAAATACAAAACTTTGAAGCTTTCATTTTTAAAAACCTTTTCTTTGTTCTGGATAACCCTAGAGGAGCTTGCAGGTTTAATAACACATGAATTATATCAGCATACCAAGGTGATTCTAAGAAGGCATGATTGATCTGTGGAGTCGCCATCTCTTCTTCATTATCTAGTTCATTGATATCAAGGGCTTGAAAGTTTGTTTCAGTCATGAGTTTAGCTAACCCTTGTCCTTTTATAAGCTTTGTGGGTTTTATTTCAATGTCATACTCCAAAATATTAGCTATGCATTTACCTCGTTTACCTTCAATTCCCTTCTGAGTGAGGATGTCTTTGACAACAGCACTTGGTACATGAGCTATTACATGAGAGTACAATATATAAACTCTGAAGTATTTAATAGCTTTGACAAGTGCATAAGCCTATTTTTCCATGATTGGGTATTTTAGTGGTGCATCTCTAAGTGCTTTACTGAATAAGCCTATAGGTATTTCACATCCTTGGTCATCCTTTTGTAGTAAAACAGCAGCAATGGTGTGTTCTGATGGAAATGAGAATATCATGAAGTCTCTATCAAACTTTGGACTTGTAAGGATTGGTGTTCTAGTTAAAGCCATTTTAATTTCTTCAAATGCTTATTTCGCTTCTGCTGTCCATTTAACCTTGGAATCCTTTTTTAGCATGTTGTTCAACAGTCTAATTAATTCAGCCAAATTAGGTATGAATCTCCTTAAAAAGTTGATTTTCCCTAGGAAATCTTGAAGTTCTTTGACATTTCTGGGGTGAGGTACTTGCAGAATGGCTTGTATTCTATCTGGGTCAATTCTGATGCCATCTTTGGAGATGATATGACCTAACAATTTTCCTTCCTCTAGACCAAACAATGATTTTTTAGGGTTTAAGTAAATACCATATTTTCTACATTTTAAAAGCACTTGTCTCAAATGATCCAGATGTTACTGATCTAATTTGGAAAACACAGTAAGGTCATCCAGATATATGACTAGAAAATCATGGATTTCTTTTGAAAAATCTATGACCATTTCTCTTTGAAATGTCGCCTCTGCATTCTTTAGTCCGAATGGCATTTTGACATATTTGAAAGTTCCCCAAGGTGTTGTAAAAGTAGTTTTTTCCTGGTCATCATGATGGACCAGAATTTGGTTAAAACCTGAGAATGCATCTAAAAGTGAAATCCTAGAGGCACCTACTACCCTTTGTAAAATTTGGTCCATCTTGGGCAAGGGGTAATTGTCTTCCAAAGAAACGTTATTCACATTCCTTAAATCAACACACAGTCTGATTTCCCTTGTTTTCTTCCTAGTGGGTACTAAATTAGACACCCACTTTGAAAACGTGATAAGAGCAATTATTCCTACCTCATACATCCATTTGATTTCTTTTTCAATTAAGGGGAGTAGGACAAGGTTAATTCTTCTGAGTTTTTGCTTGAATGGTTTCTGAACTTATTTGAGGGGTCTTTTATGTTTAATTACAGAGGTGTCATAAGATTTCAGATCTTCATAACTCCAAGCAAAAACATCCTGGAATTCTTCGAATAGTTCAAAATAATTAAGGTTTTGATCAAGGGGAAAAGTTTTGGACAATTTTATCATTTTTGGATTTTTCTCAGTCCCTATGTTACAGTCTTCAATATCTGCTTTTAGAGGCTGCATTTTGGGTTTCCTTGGGAGTCAATCCTTTGGGAAAATGATTATCTTTTAAATCAATAACTTCAGATTCTTCTTCAATGATCTCATCGATATCTATTTATTTCAGGTCTTGCATCTCTTTATTGGTAAATTTTGTTGGATGCAGCATTTGATTTTCCCTTTCAGCTGAAATGTGTGTTTGTATTTTATTCTCTTTTTCAAACTCACTGGCAGTGTCAAGGTCTATATGTGCACTGGAAAACTCTTCCTCTAGGGTCAGGAAATTGTTAATTTGAATAGCATTGTCAAAAACTTACCACTTTTTTACATTATCAGGTATGGCTGGCCTATGTCTAATTTCAGCTGTGAACTGATGATTAGGTTCAAAGAGTAATTTATAAGCATTGAAAAATGTTGCTAGGTTGTGAGCATGAAAATTATGTTTTCTTGGAATTTTGGTAAGCTATGTTTCAAGAAATGTGTTGAGGATGTCAATTGTTATTCCTCTATAAGCTCTCAATCTGGGATCAATCGTGAGGAAATTTTCTTTTATCTATTGAATGACTAAATCCGAGTCTCCCAAAAATGATATCCTAACTACCCCTAAACTTTTGATCAATTTAAGTCCTAACAATAAGGCTTCATATTCAGCCATATTATTGGTGCATTTAAAGTTTAATGTATAGGCATGACCCTCAGCATGACCATTTTTAAGATTATGCACCCAAATTCCAGCTCTTGCTCCTAGTTTGTTAACTGAACCATCAAATTCTAAGTACCAAAGGGTTTCATGTTCGTAGTCAGCATTAGGAGTCTTAGTGATTTTCTTTATGGGAAGATATATTTCTTTAGTTTCAACTTGTTTCTTTCGATTGTCTGATATATCACTGTTCTCAGAAATTTCTTGAGTTTGAACACTGGGCTTTTCATTTGAGGTTTCTTCTTATTCAATTGCCAAAGTTTTTACATCATTTGGAGGATCAATTTCAGCATTGTAGAGAATGAAGGAGTCCATGTCAGAATGAAAGGAGTAGATAGGGAAATTTTGGGGTTTCTCCTCGCTACTCACCACATATTTCATTAATTTCTTGGTACAATTTCTTTGGTTGCCCAAATACTAAAATAGTTGCATAAGACATGTCCAACTGTAATGATCCTTGCAGTTTTGCTCCCCAAGACCTAGACAACAACATGCCATATTTGGGTGGAATGTCAACTATCATTATGTCCATTAAAATGGTTTTGTCAGGGTATCGGACTAGTCATACACATAGATCTTTGATTAGTTCTATACATCTGACCTGGCTGGAGTCAAAGGAGAATAAGTCTTTGTATGGCCTGGTAATATCTAGGTTCAACTTCTCCATTACAGATTTGGGCATTAAGTTATGAGAAGCACCAGAATCAAACATGGCGTTATGAAGTGTTTTATCATGTCTGTTGAGACTTACATAGAAAGGAGGAACACCTCCATCTACAATTTTTCCATTTACCTCAGGTCCAAAAATTAATTTAGACTGGTCATCAAAAACATTCACTGAATCTTGATTCATAGGAATTTGGAGTGATCTACTGATTTGACCTCTGTAGACATCATGTTTAACAAATTCTAACAATGGAATGAATATCTTTAATTTGCCTATTTCAATCTCTAGATTGAAATGCTTCTCAGTTTGAGTTTTTTGTATTTTGGAGAGTGGTATTGTCTTTTCCTATGTTTTTCTCTTTTGCAGGAGTGGTATTATGGGCTGAAGTTGCTTGCAAATCAACTTCTAGGCGTTCTTCCTCATTTCCTCTGGGAGGAATGGAAGTGGTAGGTTGTCCGTTAGTTTGTTGATTATCTTATACATCTTCCACTATTGGATTTCCTGGGTTAGGACCTGTTCTAGGAGGGACTTGTGCAGGGGGTTTATTCATCTTAGCTTTGTTAAGCTTCTTGGTATCCTTCTGTTTATTGATTTCGAGGACATATATTCTTCTGCTTCTTAGATTGTATTGCTTGTGGAATTCATAGATAGTTGTAGCATATCCCTCTTTAAAATCAAATGACTCCCTTGACTGAGTTTGAAATTTCTATAGAGTGTAAGCTTATTGGTCTTCTTGGGTCAAGAAAACTTGTTGTTCATTATTGAGACCCATTAAGTTGATTTGAGTGTCTTTGGGTGGTTCCTTAGAAGTTGAGACTTCAGTAAAATTTTATTGGAACGAGGGTCTAATGTTTTGGTCAGGCACATTCTTTCCAGTATTAGGGTTTTGATTCTTCCTGAAGTTCAGATTTCTTCCTACATTACTTGGTTGACCCTCCCAAGAGGATTTTCTCTCAATTGTTTCTACTGTATCTCCAAATCTATCCATTCCTCTAATGATAACATCTAATTTCTGTTCAAAAGTAGAGGGTTCTTCCTTAAAAGGTATTCTCCTTTCAGCTCTCGCTCTAGCTCATTTAGAAATCAGGTTGGCCTCAACACTAACAACTATACTCTCCATATTTTCTAGGTTCGCAGGAGCTTTTTCCCTAAGTTGGTAGGCCATATCAAAATCAAATGCATCAGGGAATTTGATCAAAGGCAAGTCTGGAGGAGGTCTGAGTTTTTGAGGAATAGCGTTATATACATTATTGAATCTGGTACAGTAGTCCTGGACAGTTTCTTGAGGACCTCTCTTTAAGCCTTCATATTCTGACAAAATATGGAGAGGATCTTTATTTTTCTCCCATCTGTTCAAGAAGGTCTGATAAAGAGCTTGTGGATCATTTATACTGTTTGCAGGAAGGGCTCTAAACCAAGTCCTAACATCTCCATTCAAGCTTTGAACAAAAATTCTCGTTCCAGCATCATCATCATCAACTTCATATATTTCAAAATAATATTTCATTTTCTTAGTATGTTGTTGAGCTGTGTATGAGCCTGTACCATCAAAAGGAGTGATTTTTCTTTGATAGTCTTGGGGCGTAGCCCCTAGATTGGCAAGTAAGTTCAAAGGAGCATATATGTTTGCCATGTTAACAGGAATATGTGTGACAACTAGTGCAGTAGGAACAACAACAGGGATATGGACAGTGGATGGAAGAGTGGAAGGGGTGGCTTGAGGTTGGGAAAAGTGAGGTTCTCATGGAGAACTTAGCGAAGGTGTAGTAACCACAGGAGGATTTGGTGCTTTATTAAATGTAAGATCAGGTTGAACAGAGCTCTGCAAGTGTAGGTTAAGATGTGGAGTAACAACTTCAGGCTGCAGATTTTCAAGGAATGTTGGATCTTGAACTATGTCAGTTAATCTAGATTCAGAAAATGTCTCAAATGAGGGGCTTTCAAAATACTCATCAAAAGGTTGGTCCTAAAGTTTGATAGACCTCACAGGACAGGATTTTGATATGGATAGAGGCTGAGAAATAGCGGAATTTTCTGGGCCTTCTTGTCTTCTAATAATTTTATGAATCAGATTAGGATTTTTGAACACAGGTGGTGGGTTTGGATCAGGATGTGATCTGGTGTAACGAATCCTTTCTTAAGCTAGGCTTTTAAGTGTAAAATTGGATTTTTTTTTTTGGTAAATAGGTTTGACAGTACAACTTTAACAGTTTCTTTAAGACACTTCAGATATGAAAACTGTGAACTTTCTTAAAGATTTGTAAACAAGGGACTGATCAAATATAGAACCAACTATCCAATCTATAAGCTAAACCAGAGATGGAATGGACTAGCATTGATTTACTTCTTCCATTACAAAGAAAGAGCATTTCAAAGGCTTCCTGACTAACTTCGGGCTCTATCTGTGGCTTATAAGGTAGACAACAGAGACAAACAAATATTCAACTCCCCAGTGGAGTCGCCAATGATGTTATCACTTAGGTTGTTCCCTAAGAAAGTTGTAAGAAAGGGAATACAGTCGAGGTAACCATAGACCAATGTTTTAGACACAAATTATAGCCAATCTGCATATAGAATTAGGAAACAAGAGCAATTAAGAGTTACATTGTTTATGCTAATCCTAAAGAAAACATAGAGAATGACAACGAATGAAACATAGAGTGCAGTTAAGAAAATTCTGAATTAATCTTTACCATTACCATTAAGATTGTGAAACACAAATGATATAATGAAACTTAGAAAAACAACAACAAAAGATAAATGGAATAATTGGTCCACTCGTTGATTCAAGAATTCTGTGACAAGTCCATCTGCTTCAATTCCACATTCAGTAAGCCCAGCACCAGTTGATTCCAAAAGCTTTTGTATTCCAAAATTTCAGTATTACAGCAAAGTTTAAGAATGGTTCACCAACCCCAAATACTTCATTCAAGGGGGTTATTTATACAAAATATCTCACAAAATATCTCAAAAAATATCTAGTTATGACTCAACACTTTTACAAAAGATAGAGACAAATGTCTCGAGAATAGGAAAAGATAAATTGATTCTGTGTTGGCGATAGGTTCTTTGATTCAGTCTACAGATGTCTTCAACAGATACTCTGTGCTGTGTGCTCCCTCTCAGTCAGATATTCAACTCTGATTTGATATGCTTTTATCTGGATGACCCGCATTCATTCCTGTTCTCCGCCTTATGATAGATGGCCCAAAATTATCCTTTCACCAAAGATACCAAAGATAAGTTTATAGAATTTCCAGCATAGCTTGCCACCAATCTAGTTATGGTAATTTATGTCTCTGCAACTTTCTCAAAGTTTCATCAGTTTCTGTGTACCTGAAGAAATTGGGCTGGAGGGTGTAAAGATGCTTCACTTTATGTTCAATATAAAATAAATTTTCTAAGTTGTCATAGAGGGCTTGGCCAGATGGGAGTGCCTTTTCTGCTAAAATACTTGATGATGTATTGACTTGATTAACAACATATTTATTCAACTTCTGCATCTACTCTACATGTCTCATCAGGCGTTCATTACTTCCCAATGGACTTGGAAAACCCTTTTCATGCAGAACTATAAATCTTTTTGTGAAAGAATCAATCTCCACCTGCATGTCCTAGCATCTCCTTTCCAAATTTTATATTAGAGTTCTCATGGTAAGAACTTTCTTTATATGCAGAATGGTACATGTTCTGTCTCTGATTTGCAGTACCTCCATTCTTCACTGGTCTTGGTGTTCAAAAATCTATTAGCCTGTTATCTTGTTCAGACATCTACCCCAATAAATTTCTTGTCTTTTGCATCTCCACTTGGGCTGCTGCTATCAAGTCCATCTGCTCATAAATGAATTGGATAGATCTCCACAAATTGCTAAGGGATTGATTGATGTTGGCCCACAAAATGCCTTTGATTTCCCCAGAGGCTTATCTAAAAATAGATCCTTCTCCAATGCTCTCACCTTGTTCTCTAATGCCTTAACCTCCCTTTTCTTTTATGCCACAGTCATCTTGGATTTGTCATAGCTTCTTTATAGATTTTCCAATTGTTCCTTGACCAATTTCAATTCAAATACTTGGAGTTTTAATTCCTCCATGGATTTTATCAATTCCTCTGTGGTCATGGTAGTGCCACTGCCTGGTGCTATTGTTGTTGCTGCTGCTGATGTACCTATAGTTATTTGTGCTGTGGTTGCTAGAAGAGTAGGAGGTAATGTGGTTACAACTGTGGAAGGGGCAGTTGTGACTACAGGGATTACTTCAGGTGGCTAGGAGGTTGACTCTCCGTAATTTTCTTTCAACGTGGTTTCAAATGCCTGCTCAGTATCAGTTAACCTTTCATTGAGCTTCATGAGCAATTCCATCATGTCCTCCTCTGACTTCTGCTATACAACTTCTTATGTTTGTGGATGCATGGTAGGGACAACTTAAGATGCTTCCTCAGGGCAGCAATATCTTCCTCTTTCTTCTTCATGGGTGCCTTAATTCCCTTGGCATCATTTGGGTCATGTCCTAACTCAATGATAATCTCCTCCAAAGATTTTATCCTATTGTCTTTAGCAAGAGAAGAGGCTTTCTCCAAATCTAGCTGAGCAGAGGTGTTCTCCAAGGAGTTTTGCAATCTATGAGCTAGCATAGCTTTATCAGCTAGTGTGGAGTAGACCATCTCTCCAGTTTGTTTGTGTAACTCAATCTGGTCCATAGGATGAATATCCTTGGCCAAGACCTCCAGATTTGTCCTGATGTAGTCAGTTGTTGATTCTGGTTGTTGTAACTTGGTCTTGAAATAACTCATGATCATCTTGCCCTCCTTAATGTCATAGGCAGACATCAACCTTTGCTGGTTTGTGGGGGCCATCTTAAGATATTGGTTATAAAGTTGTACCCTTAGTGGGTTGTTTCTAGCCTTAATTTCTATGAATGTTCTTTTGATGTTGGAGGCATGCTTGCTTTGTGGCCTAGTAGATGAAACTTCCACGCTATATTGCCTTTCTATCTCTTGTCGGTGTGAGCTAGTTGACGTGTCCACCATTAGGGAAGTCTGCTTGCTGACTACCCTTTCACCTCTCAAACTGTTTATTATTTCCTCAAAGATGTCCTCTTCAGAGTGAGGATTTAATCTTTTCCTCTTTGCACCATGTTGTTCTACAGGTCTGCTCATGGGTGTGGGGTCTTCCCTGTCTCTCTTTTTACCTTTTTCCTCATTTAGGGGAGTCTGTAATGCAGGAACCTCTCCTACTTTGGTTTCAACTGGAGGAATTTTCTCTTGCCGATCTATCATTTCTAGCTGCTCTGTTTCTGCCACTACCTTGCACTTAGATGTCCCTGTCCCTGGTGTGCTGGCTTCTTGTACAGGTTGCTGAGAAGTTCCAGTAGAGAATGTCCCAATTCCTAGTTGTTGAGGTAGCTTGAAAGATACTTGTCGAAAAGAGTCAAGGTCAAGGGTTTTTTCAAGGTCTTTCATAGCCATCTCCATCTTTTCCTCCTCACTAATTTGTTCTACTAATGTTCCCTCTACCCAGTCATCTTGATTAGAAACTGTTCTATTTCAGGGATTCTATGATGTATATAGACTGACAACATGTTTCTTACTTTTCTGTCACTTATAAAGCTATTTGGGTCATAAGGCATTGTTTGGTCAATTTAGTGTGTCCTAAATTGCTACATTAATTATTAATCCGAGAGTCGTAAACTGATGAAGTGTGGTGCACTATATGTGCAAGATAACCTCTTTCCTACTTTTTTCGTTTTCATTTTTATGTTGTTTCTGGGGGTTTTTATCTTTGTTTATCTCATAATGTGAATGGAATTCCTTTTCCTAAGTCTCTAGAAGGCATGTATGGTTATAGGTTTTAAGGAAATTATGTCCTCTATAAGGGTTCCCAAAATTTAACACTTCAAAAGGTCTTAGAACATGCTAGTGATGAAAATAATTCTTGAATCAAGAATGAAAATATGTTGCTATTTAAAACAAGTAATTAACAAACTACTGATCATGAAACTATCATATATGTTGTTGTCTAAATACAAAAAAATGATTTAAGCTACTGCACTCAAGGAAATCAAAGATTGCAAAGAAAGTAAAACTAAAATCAAATTACAACATTCATAGTTTGATTTCTCACCAATTAGTCTAGCTATGGCTTTCAGAGATAAGCGTCAATGACATGAGCAATCCAATATCTAATTGTAGAAAAGTAAACTAAAATCTAATCACAACATTCATATTTCGATCACTCGCCAGTTAGTCTAGCTATGGCTTTCAGAGGTAACCGTTAATGAAATGAGCAATCCAATATCTAATTGCAAAAAAGTAAACTAAAATCAAATCACAACATTCATATTTCAATCCCTCGCCAGTTAGTCTAGCTATGGCTTTTGGAGGTA
>APFE030663482.1:401352-427473 GCA_000404065.3 Pinus taeda
CTACAGGTGTCAGCATGCCTCTAGAGATCTAGAAACGGCCACGAAAATCTTCACGTGTTTGAAAATGGAGTCCTGTTGCCATAGGACTCTCCTGTTTGACCACCGTTGACCACGTCTTTTCTTGATGAATCTGGCTAGACCAATAGGACTTGATCCATGTCCTGGTCATTTCCAACTTGCCCATGTGGCTTGCTTTGCCTCGTGACACCTGCAACCTGGGGTTTAACAAAAACAACTGTGAAAAGTTGAATCAGTTGCAGAAAGTGACAAGATTCCACAACTCATGAGCAAAAATCTAGTTCAAACAACAAACACAAAGCATAACTAGAAGACCATTTTAATTCTCTTTTGGAATCGGTATGCAATGATTTTGATAGCTTAGGAGGTTCAGGTGAGTCGAAAAAGTCTAAGAAAGTGTGTAGGAGAGATGCAAGTTCAGGGCTCAACATACCCCCACTGTGAAGGTGTTACATGTCCCCATGCAACCAAAACTTTGACTATCCCGCCTTTAGATCATGCGCTCTAAGACTTCTGCCAGTACATCTAGCCCTCTTCTTCTATTTCTCGGTGTTGCTAACACCCTGGGCTTCCTCATCAGGCATCTGAATTTGAGGTTAATTAGTGCTCTACTTATCCTCCTACACTTTTTCTTCAATTTCCTGTTCTTTTTCTACCATAGCCCAAGATGTAGCATGGTGTTGTCATGAATGATATTATCCAATCTGCTTTGTTCCTTTAATGCTTCATTTTCATGTTTAATGTGCCTATTTAGGACCTCTAGTTCAAATATTTCCTGTTTCAATGATTGGATTTGAGTGTCCTGTGCTGTATGAGGCTAGATGGATGAAGTGCTTGGTTCTGTGGCTGTCTTTTCAAAGGATTCTATATAATCATACATCTTTTGCTAATTCGAGTCTATCTCAGGTGTAGTTTTCCTTGTGCTGACCCCAAAATCTTGTTGATGAGGATTGATTTCAAAGTCTAGCCGAGAAGGACTCATGTCAACCTCTGGCTGAGAAAGAGGAGTATGGTGTGGGCTACAGTCAAGAGAGATTGTTGGAGGGTGCTCCAATGTTTCCCCTCCTAAATTAATAAAATGGGGCCCTTTTGTTTGCACTTTCCTCCACTTTCCTCTAAGCCTAGAGCTTCTCCTTAGATGTTGTGGACTAGTGCCTTCTTCCTCCATACTCTATTTTTCCTCTTGTTTCTTCTTGGTTGTAGTTGATTGTTCCCGAATATAAGCTAGTTTTTAAGACAGTGTTTGGTGGTCTTCTTTTTGGGAAGGATCTTAGGTCTGATAGAAAACTTCTATGTTTCTTTTCTCTTTTGGTTTTCTTTGCTTCTTATCCTTAGTTCTTTCCAGCCTCTCTTCTTTATTAACTTCTTTAGTTCTACTAATAGGATGGTCTTGAATTCTCACACTAGTTTCCCTTTTCCTAGTCTTCCTTGTTGTACTGCTCTGAGGTATTTTAGGTGGATCTTGAAAGTAGTTTCTCACCAAAAACCGTTCCGAGGTGTCCTTCTTTTTCTTCAATTGGTCTTCAATTAAAATTTTCACAAGCCTGTGATGATACTGGTGGGGTACTATGTCCTCTATATTCCTTTGGACGGTTGTGCACATCTTTTTCAAGCTCAGTAATAAAAAGTAAGGCAGATTTAGGGTTTGATTTTCTAAAAAGTTCATCAGCAACCGGGTATGATACATATATATTGATCCAAAATAGCCTTCACACATAATGAACTTTTGGATAATCAATAATAAACTAGCTCACTTCTCTTCTAAATCATGGATATGAATTCCTCGTTTGAATATAGTTACATCCATACCTGGATTGCATCAGATAACCCTCCAAGCCTTCTCGTCAAAGCTCTTGTTCTTGAACGAGCGTTCTCCCTCCAGAGGGAGTTCTGTAGCAGCTGCTATGGATGCCTCGATAACTATAAACTTGAGGTCCCCAATTTCCACCTCCAAGCCGTTAAAACACCTCGCATAAGCTTTTTTAATCTCCTTATTGTAGCCTCTAAACTTTTGAATAAATTGTAGCCAATGTGCTTTCTTCAGTATGTTTTTTACTTGGGGATACCCTTCCATGAATTTGGCCCCTTCCGGTTCTGATCTCAGTAACAGACCCATTCCTTCCTTCTATTCTTAAAATTCGTCTGCGTGAGAAGGGTTTAGTGGAGGTGAGATGGCTGGGTTAGCGGAGTGAGCATGGTTTATGGAGAAAACCAATGATTGTGAGCGGAAAATAGAGGATAGGCAGCGGAAGTGAATTCACAGAATCGAGCGGAGGATTATGTGAACAAGGTGGAAATGTAACCGTGGCTTCAATAAAATAGTAGGGGAGTGAAGTGAACCCGACAGAACTTTTAAACTAGATGGCCACAGAGTAGACGTAAACACATTCATGAAATGGTTGCAGAATTCATGCAGCAGAGAAGAGCCGTGATCAAATAGATCATGTCTCATGATTACAGGTGGAGCGTAAAATTGCAGCCAAACACGAGTTAAATCTGAGGGTTAATCATGAGGCCGTTGGAAAAATAAATGCATAATTCGTGGAGGAATCATAGGTCATGGAACGGTTATGGAGGCTATCATGCTAATCATTGCATATAGTGGAGCTTATGGTTTCATAATTATGCAAAAATGTGCTTTGAATGCTATTTGAAATAAATTTCTACTCACACCTTGGAATTTTTTTGCCACTTGTCATCCATTAACCTTTGATCAGCTACTCCTTGTTGATGCCTTTAGGTGCCCCATGTCTTGATAATATGTCCTCGGTCATACCTGCATTTGGATTTTATTATTTTTTCCTATTATCTAACTCCAATGTTGATTGACAAGGTACTAGCTGCGAAAACACAACTAGCTTCGGAATCAGTTTGCAGCTATAGAAACTGGATTCAGCTATGGAAATTGACTCAACGATCATATGACTGAATGGATATGGATAAATGATGACTGAATGAATGAAAATGGTCATAAAAACTTTTATTGGTGGAATTAAATGGAGTGGAGTGAAATGAAGTGGAGTGGAATGAAAATGAGAAAGAGAGAGATTTTTTTTTTTTGGGAAAATATAGGGTGTTAGAAGTTCCTAATTTTCGCCCTGTATTTTCTATACAAGACTGCCAATCAGTGATTGGTTTTTAGGCTTATACATTTTTATTTTTATTTTTTAAACAGAAAAGAACAAAGGCTAGGCTGGTGGAGAAGAAGGATTCTTCTTCACTAGCCTTATTGCAGAACTATCTTGAAAGATTTTGACAAATTCCTCTTTTGAGAGTGGCTTATGATAGATCTTTAATCGATGACCATTCACAATAAGAGGAGTTTGAAATTCATCAATGGTTTTGATTCTTATCGGTCCATTGCTAAAGACTTTGTCAATATCATATGGCCCAAGCCAATGAGTTTGAAATTTCCCTTTAAAATCTTTAAACTTGGAATCAAATAGCAATGCCCAATCTCCTTCTTGAAACTTCTTCTCCTTGATGTATTTTTCATGCCACTTAGCTATTTGATATTGAACTAGATCAGTTCTTAGGATTGCTTCTTGCCTGACCTCATCTAGTTCATTCAACTGCTCCATTCTATGCTTTTGGGCTTCTCATATTTGACTTGGAACTCAATGGGAAGCATGACTTCTTTCCCATAAACAAGTTCATAGGGAGAATGTCCTATTGTATTTCTCCATGTAGTTTTGTAGGCCCACAAGGCTTCATGAAGCCTTTCTGCCCAATCTCTTCTGTGTAGATGAATAGTTTTGGTGATGACGCTTTCGAGAACTTTGTTTGTAGACTCTACTTGACCATTTACTTGCATATGGTAAGGACTAGATCTTCTGTGCTTGATTTTGTATTCTTCCATCAGCTTCTCCACCAGGTTGGATGTGAATTGAATTCCCTGATCTGTCACAATTTCTCTTGAAACACAAAAGTGTGTAAAAATATCCTCATAAAGAAAACTAATAACTGAATTTTCAGTAGCAGAAAATAATGCTTTGGCTTCTACTCATTTAGTGACATAATCAGTACGTACCAATATATACTTCTTTTGTTTAGATGGTGGATTAATGGGTCCAATGAAATCTAAAGCCCATTTTTCAAAGGGTTCAATGAGTACCTAGTTGAAATAGCATTTCATTTGAAAGGGTAGGTTTCCCTACTCTTTGGTAGCTGTCACACCTTTTGACATATTGTTTTGCATCTTTGAAGAGTGAAGGCCAATGATATCCTAAAGAGAGGATTTTATAGCCTGTCCTTTTGTCAGCAAAGTCTCCGCCGCATGGTTCATCATGACATGCCTTGAGGATATCAGGCATTTCATCTTCCCTAACACATCTTGTGATCATAAGATCCAGCCCTATTTTAAACAATTCGTTAGAAATCCATGAATATTTTGAACTCTCCTGAATAATCTTTCTTCTTTCACTAGGAAATAGATGTGGAGGTAGTTTCCCTGTAACCAAATAGTTAGTATTATATGCATACCAAGGTGTCTTAGTAGTTACTGCAAATAAATATTCGTCACGAAACTTATCCTCTATAGGAAAACCTTCTTTAGTATTCTAGATCCTAGACAAGAAATCAGCTACTGTATTTTGTTTCCCTGGCCTATCCAACACAGTAATATTGAATTCCTATAAAAGTAGGAGCCACCTTATAACTCTGCCATTAGTAATAGGTTTGTTCATTAGATATCTAATCGTAGAATGACCAATATGAATAAAATTTTCATAGCCTGTTATATAATGTCTGAACTTATTAATTGCATGAACAACAACTAAGAACTCTTTTTCAGTTACAGTATAGTTCAACTCAGTGGGAGTTAAATTTTTACTGGTATAGTAAATGGCATAAGGGACTAAATCTTTTTGACCCAACATAGCTACTAGAGTTGTATCTTAAGCATCTGTAGAAATATGGAAAGGGAGTTTCCAATTTGGTCCTCTCAAGATAGGCGCTTCAGATATTCTTGTTTTCGAAGTTTCAAATGCTGATTGACAATCAGGATCCCATTTGAATTCAAAATCTTTTGTAAGCAGTTTGAAGAGTGGAGATGCTATTTTAGTAAATTTTTCTATCAATCTTCTATAATATCCAGTAAATCCTAGAAAACTTCTAACATCTCTTTGACAATTTGGAATAGGCAACTTGGAGATGACTTCAACTTTTGATCTATCAACTTTAATCCCATCCCCTGAAATATGATGTCCTAAAACAATGCCTTTAGTAAACATCATAAAGCATTTTTCATGGCTTAATGAAAGGTTTGTTTCTTGACATCTTACAAGAACTTTTTCCAAATTTTCTAATGCTTCTTCAAACGAGTCACCATAAACTGTAAGGTCATCCATATAAACCTCTACACAATCATGGATTAGATCATAAAATATTCCTAGTACCGCTTTTTGGAATGTTGCATGTGCATTACATAATCCAAAAGGAAGCACTCGATAGGCAAAAGTTCCCCATGGACAGGTAAATGTGGTCTTATCCTGATCTTTAGGTGCTACCTGAATTTGATTATAACCACTAAAACCATCCAGAAATGAAAAGTACCTTTTCCCTGCTAATGTGTCTAACACTTGATCGATAAAGGGCAAGGGAAAGTGATCCTTCAAAGTTGCTTTATTCAATTCCCTGTAATCAATGCATACCCTCCATTTACCATTCTTTTTGGGTACTATAACCAAAGGAGAAACCCATCAGCTATCTGAAATTGGATAAATGAAGTTTACATTGAGTAGTTTTTGGAGCTCTTTTTTCACTATCTCTCTAAGATTTGGATTCATTCTTCTATGAGGTTGTGTGATTGGTCTACTGTTTTCCTCAATATAGGTGTCATGAATGCAAGTCTTAGGATCAATACCTTTCATATCAGTATATTCCCATGCAAATGCAGTAGAATGTTTTTGCAAGATTTTGGTTAGTTCTTCTTGTTGTGATTTTTCCAAAATTTTTTTGATATTCAATGCTTTACCTAGAAAAATCTCAATGGTAGAACTACTAAACTCTTCCATAGAGTAAAGAGACATTTTTCTTGATGATAAATATTCAATGTCAAAATCTAACTGAAATTGTGTGAGGTCATATTCTAAAGATGTTTCAAAATTTTCTAATGTGTTCACAATTTGGCTATCTTCACTGATTTCAGAAATGGTAAAGACAGGTTGTATAGTGTCCTCATCATCGACCCATTCATTGTCTCCTACCTTTGTGATTGCTTTTTTTGGAGGATACAAGTTGAATTTATTTTTTGAATTACGATCAGAAATGTACATATCCCTAGATCTACAACTAATAAAAGCATCAGTTGTGGCTAGCCAACGTCTTCCTAAGATTAGTGGACATCCCCTAAATTACTCTTGGTAGTCAAAATTATGAAATCTATTGGATATTCCTAAGAATCTAAGGAGACTGAAATGTCTTCTAATACACCATCTGGTTTGATTATTGATCTATCTACAAGTTGCAGTAAGGTAGGTGTAAAAAGAATGTTAGGAAGTTTAAGTTGTTCCATAGTCTACCTACTCATAATGTTTATAGCAGCCCCTAAGTCAATCAAAGTGTTTGGAATTTATAACCCATTTATATGTGTCTTGACAATTCGACTACCTCGATCTACATATTTCTACATGGTAATTTTTCCCATCATGATATTTGCAATTTTTCCTACCAAGTGGATTCTTCTTGTATCTCTTGGTTTCCTTCCTCGTCTTTTGAGACTCAACTCCTTTATTGTTTTTGCTAGAATAGGAATTTCTCTAATGGATTGTAACAAGGGAATCTTGATACAGACATTCTTTAATTCATCTAGAAAATCATAGTCAGGTAACAAGATTTGTTTTTCCACCCCTTTGTCAATTTTTAATCTTTCAAGGAAAGGAAGCGTGGATGAAGATACAGGTTGCTCAACTATAGGAGTTGTGGGGTTGATTCTTTTCTTTCTCTTTTGGGTTTTGAAGAGATGATTCCTTAGAACCTTTATTGGCTTCAAGAGAATTCTCCTCAGAGGTATCTTGCTCTTGAACATCTATAGAATGTTTTTCTAAAACTCTGTCAGACTTGAGTTGTACATCATTGCGAGGAACAATCGTATAGGTAGGAAATTGTTGTCCTTCTATCATGTAAGTATTCTGAGGAGTTTTGTTGTTAGGATTTGGTAATGGCTGAGCTGGAAGTTGATTTGTCTTTTGTTGGAATGGAAGCATGAGTTGAGGATTTGGATTTCTTGAGAGGGTTGTTGTTGAGGAAATGGCAATGAAAGTTGTGGATTTTGATTTGAAAGCTGGGGAGTTTGCTGATTTTGAAAATATGGAGGATATTGATAAAATTGAGCAAATATCCCATAAGGATTATGCATCCCTTGTGCCCATGATTGATATGCATTTTGAGGTTGGGGCCGAGGTTGTTGCCAAGAATTCCAATTTGCCGAGGGCTGAAAGTTCATAGGGTTGTTAAACCCTTGATTTTGTTGCCCTTGCCAAGGTCTTCTTGAAACAAAATAGAGAGATTCTATTGAATTTGGATCCTCTTGAAAGACAGCCTTGAATCCAAGAATTAAAGGACAATCCTTGGTCTCATGACTTTCCGAGAAAATCATACATGTTTCTACAACTTTTGCATCCAACGGGCATTCCCTTAGAGCATGTTTCTTCCTACATTTTGGACAAAAGATGGCCAAGGCATCAGCTTTTGTTTTCTGCTTGTTTTGTATTTTAAGGGTATGTAGCTGTTCACTAAAGCTTCCCAAAATATCGGTTTGGAATTCATCAAGCATATTTCCAATCTCTACCCTGCTTACTGATCCAGTTGCAGATTTGTTTGCTCTAATAAGAGAAGGATCTCTAGGCCATTTTCCCGTTTTAGATTTTCCCCTCAAGAGATGGACACATAGTTCTGCTATGTCACGAAGTGGAAGTTGAGAAATATCTCCCTTCCCCATCATGTTTAAAATATCTATCCATTTATCTGTAATGGCTTTCAATAAAAGGGCTTTCAAGGTTTCCTCATCTAAGTTGCTCATATTTTCTCTCTTTAAGTTGTATTGAAATATTTCAAGTAAATCCTCCAAGTTTTTATCTTCTTTTTGCATCACCTTGAATACCTCATCCTTATGATTGGTGGGCATGCAATAATCCAGATATCTATCCAAAAATGTTTGTTTCATATCACTCCAAGTCCTAATAGACTGAATGACCAATCCCATGAACCATTTCAAAGCAGCTCCTCTCAACATTGAAGGAAACAGTTTGAGTTTTGAGAGTCTTCCATATAGTCATAGGTTCGGCACAAGACTTCAAACTCAAATAGAAATGTCTCGGGATCCTCACTTCTCAACCCATGAAAGTTTGGGAGGATAGATGGTGAAATATTTTTCATTTTTGTATGAGTTTCCTCATCGGCTATAGGGAATACAAATGAGTTATCTCCATCCCTATTTCCTCTGTTGTTACCTCTACCTCCTCCATTATTTCCTCCTCCTCTACCTCTACCTCTACCTTTACCCCCTCCTCCAAATCCATCTACTACTTCCTCTGTCATGATAGTTTCCTCAGAGTCCTCAGAGTCCTCTGATTCTTCTATTAATGGTGAATGAGGAAGAATTTCCCCCTCCTCTTCTTCAGGTGATTCTACTTCTTTAATTACAATGTGTTCCCTTGTAGAAGTCAAGAAAGGTTCTTCTCCTAGATTAGATTCATTAGATAGTGTCGGAGCGTATTCTAATTCAGCTGATGCTCCTTGAATTCTAGGGATCCTAACGCTAGGAGTAGATGGAGGTGTATCTTGTCTATGCCTTGAAGAAGCTGGAGTTGTAAAAATCGAACTTTTGGCTCTAGCTATAAATCTTCCCCTAGAATATCTTGCTCTATGCATGTCATTTTTTTATTTTTTATATTTTATTTTTCTGTCAAGGCGGCCCAATAATTCTCTTTCTAATCTTCTAGATCACACTAGGTGTGAGAAGAGAGCATAATCAAGAAATTATTGAACTAATAACTCTCGTTTCTAATCCTCCAGATCACACTAGTGCAAGAGGAGAGCCTTCTTCAAGAAGTTATAAATTTTCCTCCTTTTTATTGTTGTTTTTTTTGAAGAGATTGGCTACCTAGTTACACTTCCCCGACAACGGCGCCAAAATTTTTGGTCAATTTAGTGTGTCATAAATTGCTACATTAATTATAAATCCGGGAATCGTAAACTGGTGAGGTGTGGCGCACTATATGTGCAAGATAACATCTTTCCTACTTTTGTCCTTTTGATTTTTATGTTGTTTTTGGGGGTTTTTATCTTAGTTTATCTCATAATGTGAATGGAATTCCTATTCCCAAGTCTCTAGAAGGCAAGTATGGTTATAGGTTTCAAGGCAATTATGTCCTCTATAAGGGTTCCCAAAACTTAACACTCCAGAAGGTCTTAGAACATACTAGTGATGAAAATAATACTTGAATCAAGAATGAAAATATGCTGCTATTTAAAACAAGTAATTAACGAACTACTAATCATGAAACTATCATCTATGCTGCTATCTAAATACAAAAAAATGATTTAAGCTACTGCACTCAAGGAAATCAAAGATTGCAAAGAAAGTAAAACTAAAATCAAATTACATCATTCATAGTCTGATTTCTTGCCAGTTAGTCTAGCTATGGCTTTCAGAGATAATTTTCAATGACATGAGCAATCCAATATCTAATTGCATAAAATTAAACTAAAATCAAATCACAACATTCATATTTCGATCCCTCGCCAGTTAGTCTAGCTATGGCTTTCGGAGGTAACCATCAATGAAATGAGCAATCCAATATCTAATTGCAAAAAAGTAAACTAAAATTAGATCACAACATTCATATTTCAATCCCTCTCGAGTTAGTCTAACTATGGCTTTCACAGGTAACCATCAATGAAATGAGAAATCCAATATCTAATTGTAGAAAAGGAAACTAAAATCAAATCACAATATTCATATTTCGATCCCTCGCCAGTTAGTCTAGCTATGGATTTCAGAGGTAACTGTCAATGAAATGAGCAAGTTGATTTCTAAACTAACATAACAAAGCAAATGAACAAGATTGAAATCATCAAAACAGAACTGGAATTAAAAGAAACTATGAAAAGGAAAGTCAACAGAGCATCAATTCCATATCACTAGTTATTGTGAAAATTATATACAGATGCACGGGCTGCCTACTCTATTGTGAAACATGCACACACTGATCAACGTTATACAAAGCTTGTAAAGTCATGGACAGAAGTGAAATGTTAGAAATATATATGCAAGTGAATAACTATAAAGCATGTGCAATGAAAATAAGGAAATTATATATAAAGACTATACAACAACGATGGAAACTATTAAACACACATGGACAACAAGAACAATATGAAAGATAATCAAGAGAGTACAGTTTTATTAACACATGATTTACATTTATAGTACAATATGTGACCATTGGGTTCCACATCCCAAGGTCTCTTGGACTCCTTTTGTCCATTTGGCTTCCACACTAACCCATTGAGGATTAGGTGTCCAACATTCCCCCCCTTAATCCGAAGAGTTATGTATGAGTCCAAGAAGAGAGCTGTAATACAAAATGTGCGAATATGCATGGCAGCACTAGGCTGAATGTGATCTATGAAATGTTTGTATAAAGGGCGTTGGTTTAAGGATGACCACCAACACTGGAACGCTTAGTGTAGTTCCCAGAACTCTTCCAAAACTAGCAAGAAGCTGAAGTCTTCTGCTAGAGTAAGTGCTCCTCTTGTTTCGAAGAGGGAAACCTTCAACCAATAAAGGGAGGTCTCACCCAACATAAAAGGGATAACTTCAACCTGAAAAGGGAAGTCTCAACTTGTGATAGTTTAAGGATGACCAACAACTCTGGAATGCTTAATGCAATTCCTGGAACTCTTCCAAAACTGGCAAGAAGCTGGAGTCTTCTGCTAGAGGAAGTGTTCTCAATTTTTTTCTTGGAATTCTTCCGAAACTAGCAAGAAGTTGAAGTCTTCTGCCAGAGGAAGTGTTCGAGATTGCCAACTGAAGGCATGTTCACGGGCATCTTTATTTCTGGCTATAACTCTGAAACTAGTGTGGCAGGTTGTTGCTCAAGCTCGCTTGATGTGACTTTGAAGCTTGTAGATGACCATCATTTCCCCCCTGTCAGATACAAGGTGAGATGATGGAGAAAACTCAACTGCAAGACTGTTCAATACTCTGGAACAAGTTCTGACATGTGTTTGAAATATCTTCTTGGATGTTGATGCCCATTTCCAAGAAGCGATCCATCCAAAATGAATCTTTGTTCTTGTAGGACGTTTGTTTTTGAAGCATCTGTTTGAAGAATGACTGGTTTTATGACAGTGCTTACACAGATGAAGATCAAAACAATGATATTTCAAATGGCCAACTCAGACACAGTGTTGGAATTTCACAATCTGTTGTTGTTATTGTTGTTGTGGAAGAGAGGCAGAGTTTGGAGCAGCTGGAGGTGAACTGTCATGAGGAGCAAGTGAACTATCATGAATGAATCTAGCACTCTGAAACTGAATGGGCTTGGCATTGTTTGGAATATGAAAGGACAAGTCCTTGTCATATCCAAGACCAACTCTGCGCTTGTTGTGGACAAGTTGTTCCCAAGGTCTGATGATGGGCTTGGGAAGTGCAGACTGAGTTTTTGCATCTGCATGTATAACTGTTGCTTTATTGGGTATTAAATTTGAACCAACTGTAACATTACTGACTTGTTTCTGATGGGTTGCAGTCTCAATGTTCTGAACAGAAACATGTTCAGAATGATGACTCCTTTGTTTTAATTGTCTTGCTGTAGCTGAGTTTTGAGCTGCAAAAATCAATTTTGTCATGTACATCTTGTAAACAACTGTGAATATCTATGAGAAAATCCTTGTTGATTTTGATTTTATTATCCATAGTAGAGAGTATTAGATTGTCTAGTGACTCTAATATTGCACCAATTGGAGCCATTTTTCAACCACAAAAAAATATTAAAACAGTGAGGAAAAGATGGACACCAATTGCTCTTTTATATAAACTTATGGCAACAAATTCAAATCAATGTTGGAACCTTGCAATAGATTCACAACACAAAGAATGGTGATATCTAGAAAACATAATTTAACTCTTCATCAACTGACGCTGAAATCAAGGCATAACCCTTGTTGTTCTTGTTTTCCCATATGGCGAGTTCTTTTTCTGAAGTGGGCTTCTCAGGAGGATTGCCTCCTTCTCCTTCACTAACTCCTTTCCATAATTCATTAAAAATCAAAATATGCTTTATCTTCCCTGGCCATTCATGGTAGTTCTCTTTGCCAAAGAGAGCTAATCAAACTATGGAGATGAGTGAATGCATCATCAAAAAATATTTTCTACTTTTGATTTCACAAATAATCATAGCCTTGCTCTCTGGCTTTTTTTTTATTATTGATACTCTTCTATTTAAGTAACACACTTATTTAATATATAGATGGAAAATATTCACTCTTCACTACACTATGTCAAAACTTTTAATATGAGCATATATTCTGTGCACATACGTTGTCACATAATATATATCTATACCACCACTCATATATCATATATCATGGCTCCAACTTATATAAGTATTTCAATATTATGCCCATCTCACATATATGTTATGGCTCCATTCATTTATGTACTTTCACATGTTCACACCTTTATGGATATATGACTCAACGTAATATATGCCATTACATATAATATAACCATAAAAAACTTCAATGAATTGTGAATACACCAGCATGGTCTTCAAGAGAGGAATTCAAAGTATATTCATGCCATACACCATAGCTCCAACACTTACAAATGACCCAAAGCATAAAAATTCAACACACCACCCTCATGTATAACATTGATTTTAAATTAACGCATGATAGAATAATTCCAACACAACATACATACCAGTCAACACATGGATTTGGCATATCAATTCAACACTGTTAATTCCAACATATCATAACCAACACATCATTTTGTAGGACTATTGCACAATAGAACATCCACATAGAAGGCTCCATACTAGTCATCAATACATCTTGCCCCTCTTACGTACAAAATCAAATTGTTGAAACTGCAAGCACTCATATATCTTGTCCCTCCAAGTTACAAAATCAAAATGTTGAAACTGTAGTCACTTCAGTTGAAACTAAATCTGAACATGCAGCTGTGTATGCTCAAAATTCAAGAAAAGTTGATGAAACTACAAAAGAAGTTGGAAATGATCCTAAAAACACTTTAGAGGCCCATACGCTTGAGGAGTTGTAGCCATATACAATTGTTGACAAGGAAATACAAAGCTCAGAGCACCAAATGGATACTTTGAAACCACCAATCCAGCTCATTTAATAGCTTCTCCTTAAATAATTTGAACCGGAGAAAATATGGAGCCTTATACAAATTAAACCAGCGTCGAAATAAGATATTGCGCCTCGAGGACTCTGATAAAGTAGGGCTTTATTTTATGGAAGCCATGCAAAAATGACGACCGGATGGGTGCGTGAAGACTAGGCCAAAAAGGGTCCTATTGGATAAAGATTAGATCTCGGATTTCTCCATTTAAGCAGTGAATAAAATTCAGAAAATGGGATCCACGAAATGGGCTTGTTCTTCCCACCAGGGGCAAGTCGTCCCCTAACTATCACCACAGCGCAAACTTTTGGAATGGAAGCGGGCAAGTACATTCGGTATATAGCAGAGCAGGTGGAAGTTTTGGAACGTCTTTACAATGAAAACCCAAAGCCCAGCGCTCTGCGTCGCCAGAAGCTCATCGTTTTATGGAAATATATCACAAATATAACACGTTGTATGGTGCACGGATGTGAAACAATCGAGCAAAACAATTACGGGAGCAATAAGCAAGGCATTAGATAAAGGGCACTCAGGATCTTAATAAAGAGAATTCAAATCGCTTGCACCACTAGTTCACATGGACAGAAGAGCACTATGGCGATTCACACGACTTGTTTCACGAGCCTGTGAAGCAAGCGAGTTGCAATATTATATGAACAGAGATTTTGTGAGCCAAGACATGTCCTTTGACGGCGGGATTTCCACGGGATGGAATTTGGAAGCGGCAGACTTCTTGTAATCGACACAAAGACTCATTAAGGCTATATAAGGCTTCGATTTGGGTTGCAAAATATGGGTGTAGCATTTCAACATGGAAACTACTGTATTATTTTTTGAATCTGCAGCAAAATTTCTAGAATTGTTGTACACTTGTATCATATATTGATGACAGCAGAGATTTTAACACCGTCGCAACTTACGGGGAGAATATTCCAACGTGGTTGTATATGAGCTATGCGTGAATACCAGAAACTACATAATTAACCGTGACTGTCGAGTGGTATTACACCTCTTCTGCCCTTGAATCAATAGATAGCCTTCAGTCACACAGCATTGAAGGGTATACAACGTTCAACATTTCAGTGTCAGGCTAGCGTTCAATGTCAGGCAGCGCTCAAACATTTCAATGTTAGGCCAGTGTTCAATGTCAGACGAGCGCTCAAATGTTTCAATGTCAGGCCAGAGTTCAATTTCAGGTAGCACTCAAATGTTTCAATGTCGGGCTAGCGTTCAATGTTAGGCCAGCACTCAAACGTTTGAATGTGAGGCCGACGTTCAATGTCAAGCCAGCGCTCAACTACTTACAATATGAAAACGCAAATGTTTCAAACCAGATCAAGATGACAGCGCATCAGAAGAGCAGGGTGCAGGTTTTATAAATGGTATATGGCAAACATAAAACGTTCATGAAATGCAGAACTGACTTGCACAAAAAAGCCATGAAACAAATGGCTCAAATTAATTATGCAGGGCAGGAATACACCTGCTCTGATACCATGTTAAACACACATGGGCAGCAAGAACAATATGAAAGATAATCAGGAGAGTACACTTTTTATTAACACATGATTTACATTTATTGTACAATATGTGACCGTTGGGTTCCACATCCCAAGGTCTCTTGGACTCCTTTTGTCCATTCGGCTTCCATACTAACCCATTCAGGATTAGGTGTCCAACAGAATCGAAACCTCAGTGTGTAGGGGCCCTCTACATAACCTCGACCAATAGGCTATCAATCCAAAATTACATTCACGCAAACATGTAGAACAGAGTATTCTTGTAGATCTCAAAACACAGTTATTGCAATAAAACTAGAGTCACGACACAGTGAATTCTTAACAACAAAATTACATTCCAAAGACTAACTACTATGCATATGGAAACGCGTTATTTATAACAAAGGTTTACATGACTATTTTCCTATAAAACTACGTGAATAGAGGACATGTGAAAAACAACGTCTATGGATGTAGCATCATGGTCACCGAGATTATGCAATCTATTGAAAGCGGCTGTTTAATCCACATTGTGGTCAGCCTACAGGTGTCAGCGTGCCTCCAGAGATCTAGAAACGACCACGAAAATCTTCACATGTTTGAAAATGGAGTCCCGTTGTCGTAGGAATCTCCTGTTTGACCACTGCTTGACCACCGTTGACCACGTCTTTTCCTGATGAATCTGGCTAGGCCAATAGAACTTGACCCATGTCCTTGTCATTTCCAACTTGCCCATGTGGCTTGCTTTGCCTGGTGACACCTGCAACCTGGGGTTTAACAAAAACATCTGTAGAAGGTTGAGTCAGTTGCGGAAAGTGACAAGATTCCGCAACTCATGAGCAAAAATATAGTTCAAATAGCAAACACAAAGCATAACTAGAAAGCCATTTTAATGCTCTTTTGGAATTAGTATACAATGATTTTGATAGCTTAGGAGGTTCAGGTGAGTGGAAAAATTCTAACAAAGTGTGTAGGAGAGATGCAAGTTCAGGGCTCAATAGGCACCCACCAAAAACGTTTCTTCAATTTAATTTGTTCCCCTAACATCTTATCAGCCTCTTCCCATTCATCCATAGAATTGATGACATAAGGGCCTAACTGGTTTTTTATTCTCAATTGGGCCTTCTGCTTTACACTAAAAAAATGGATCAAATCTACATTGATAATCTGCCTAAAATACTCCAGTGCAAATAGTCTCATAGGCACATATTTGGACAACTTGTAAGGGCACAATTCATACCCATATATTTTGATTTCAGTGTGATTCTGGTACAAGTACCAGTCACCTATCTTGTACTATCTGGAAAGATGTAAAATCTTCCTTATATCACCAGAGAGCCAACGAGGAGGAGCTCCTATCAATAGAGTGGTGGCTGGATGTATGAACAGGTCAATGAATTCACAATAGGTATAAGGGGATTCATGGACATTGTGGAAGACTGAGGTCCAAAAGATCACAGACCTCCGCTCTCCTTTGGAATCCAATTTCCTGATGGGAAATGAAAAGTTGTCTCACTGATAATATAGCAGAAGGTGGTAGATGAATGAAGTGTACTTGAGGACTCCTTCTCTGTCTAGACTTATGAATTGCTCATTGATTTTGTTTGCAATAAAGGTTGCATAGTCATACTTGACAGCAGGGGGCTATCCTGGGGTAAATATTTACAGCAGAGCTAAGGTGGTATCATCAATAAAATCACTGGTTTTGAATCCCAAGATGAAGGATATCATATCAATTATGAGTCTTCCTACTTCAATGAACCAGACATGCAAATATGGGGGTGGGCCTTGGGCCTAGCAATTTGGTTTCATGAACATTTGAGCAATGCGGGTTATTTCTGAATTGGGTGATTTAGAGCCTTGCTCAAGAGAAAATCCCATGGAAAGAGGAGCGAGAGGCTGAGTGGGTTTGAATTGTAATATCTCATTAATGGATTCAGTAGTTATGTAAAAGAGGAATGTTTGGTATGGGGTTATAATTTCTTTGGTGACTGGGTCATAGTTGGCACAACAATGGTGGATAATATCTCGGAAGACATTGATTGAGGGAAGGTAATAACTGGGAAGATTGGATTCCCATATTCCATAGATGTCAGAGTTGCTCAGATAACTATTCCTAACTCTGCAAAATGCCTGGAGGTGGTTCATGAGGCAGTTAACTCCTTGATTTGAAAATCTCTATCAGCCAAGGGTAACCAATCTTGGTCCTTATGAGGTGCATTGAGGTGCGCGACATTGAGGGCCACGAGAGCCTCTATGTTTGATTCTTGTGTTTTCAAACTAGAGGTTGGACTTCTATGGGAAAAATGAGCAAAGGAGCTGTTATGGTTGTGTTTGTATGAGAGGAACAGGCTGAATTTGCTTGAATTTGGCTCTTTTGGTAGAATTAACAGAGGGAAAAAAGAAAATTACAGGTTCGGGAAGTGAAATGGGGTAAATACCCATTTTTAGAGGCAAAACGGGCAATTCAAAGATTGCACGACGAGCAGCAGAGCACGACGTTGAAATTTATTGGTTGGGTGGTGGACAGGTCGTTCGAGCAATCAACCGGACGTAATTTGCATGAAAATAGTGCGCATAGAAAATGGACGAAAATGACAATTTATCATGTTTTTAACACAATTTTGGCTTTGGCGATGCTCATTGGCGTTTATTGTTGGATGATGTCAGATAGATTGGACGTGTTGTCGTCGAGCGGAAGGGTGGGTGGCGACGTGGCAGTGACGTCAGTGAGGGGTCAGCGAGAGGGCGGTAACTTGTTTTTCCACGCACCGCTTATGGGCTAAAGTGGTTTTGGACGGGGGGGTCGTGAGCAGTGTGGGCGGTCGACACGCGTCCTAGTACGGGCGGTGATACCACCAATCCCTTGGGTGGTAAAGTTCGGCAGCAGTGGGGGGCACGATATGATTGTGAGTCACCCAATGTGAGGGTTCCGATCAGACGGTGGGCGCTATACGGAGATGGAGAAGGGTTAAAGAGTGGGCCCAACATCATAATTTAAGTTTTCAAATGTATCGGGAGTGATTTTGTTGGTCTGCGGGGTGATTAGGTTTATTAATTAACATGGGGTTAATCAATTTTTGGATGGCATAATAAGGGTTATTAATAGGTTCCTGATAAACTTATTAATTCCCGATAAACAATGATATGGTTATATTTCAACCATTGGCGGTATATTTTATTGTATTTTATGCATAATACGAGATGGGGAAATAAATTACAAGAGTTATATAATAAAGGTTAGCTGTTAATATCATTTATAAAGATGAACCATGGCTAAGCTATAAACTTAGTCTTTAAGATGAAAAAGGGTTTTTATGAGGAATTTTTGTCAATTTTCCTAAGTGAAGTAGGATTTTACTTAGGGAGGAATATTTGTAAAATGGAATGAGTGGCTTAGTGATATCAAGCAGATCTCAATATCATTGGGGAAAAATTAGTAAATGATTTGGGGAAAAAGTGTGAAGGGGAATTAGTCATGCTTTGCTTGATGTGTATACAAACATGTGCCATGGTACTCATGATAATAGTAAGATGAACATCTTAAGAAACAAAATTTATTACAAGTCTTATTCTGCAACACAGAAACTGTCTACCGAGCCTACTGTCTCTAACATTTTTCTTCTTTTCCTGTGGGTGCACTTGGACTGGTAGACCCTTTCAATTTTCTTTCTTTTCATTGCAATCCTATCTAAATCCACCCTTATAGCATCCAAAGGCTCAAATTTAACAGTTGAGCTCCATTGCTTCTCTACCTATATACTTACCTGCCAAGATTGAATAGTTTGGATAGGTTTTATTCTCTATCTCTAAAACAAGTAAATTCAAACATGAACTAGCCAAGATTGAGCTTTTTGGCCATTCATCAATGGTGGCATAGATCAACAAGCCGCACACCATCAGATCTTTGCAAAAATAGAATAGTAGTGGAATTTTCGACTTGCACAATTTCCTGGTCCATTGTTTGAGGTTCATTTCTTTTACTTTCTTGACCATTTCATTCTTTTTTGCCCTTTTATTTTTATTTTAGAGCATACCTTCTTTACATTTTTAAAATTTTTTATTTCTTGAGAATATGGAAAACCTTTGCAACCAACCAAAAGGTATGAACATATTAGAGCTCATTGATGTCAATCATGAAATATGACACCTATTAGCATAAACCTAACAGACCGTAGTCAAAAGGTGCTCTATTCCATGGTAGCATGTCAAACACACGTTCTTGTGACAGTTGGGATCAACTAATGCATTTTGGAACTTCTTCTATAGGTGTGATAAGGTGTTATTAATGAGATATGTGAAAGCAAGTGAAAGCTACACATATAAGAGTTGAAATAAGCAAAAGCGACACTTACGAAATAAATTCCAAACTAAAATGACACATGCTAAAGAAAAATCATCACATGTGAAGGCAAAAGCTAAAAGAATAGTTAAGAAACTCACCTAGAATATGCTTCACTAGCCACCACAAGTGAGAGAATGCTTCTTGTGCTCCAAAAGTGCACAAAGATCAAAAGTGAAATATGAATGCGAGATGAGCTTTCAAATAGTCTCTTTATATAGGGAGAGAAGACATGTAATAAGGGTTAAGGTTTATGAGTGTGCTGAATTCATGTCAAGAAACTAGGATTCAAGAGTGAGTTGACTACCACTAAGAGGTGTCACAATACTGACATGAAGAAGTATGTTGTTACCATCAACAAGGAGTGTGCATTGTTTGTCAAAAAGGGGTGCACAATCATTGTTTGTAGAAGATTACCTTACATTTTCACTAGGAAGTATGAAATCATTGTTGGTAAGGACTGCAAAATAACTATTGGCATGAACTACATAATAATTTTTAGGAAGGACTTCACAATAATTGTCAGTTAGGAGTGCATAATCACTACCACTATGAAGTACACTTATCCAATCTTGGAAAGTATGTTGATGAATACATCAAGAGCTCTACATGTGAAAAAAAATAGTTCAATACTTAGGATTCCTAAAGGAATACATGAACATTTAGGAAACATAACTAAGCATGGAATTAATGGTTTGAAGAAAAAGATGACATAATCATAAGGAGGCTCCAAAATTTGAAGGTAGGCAAAATTTTGAAGGGGTTTGTAGCAACTACAACACTTGATGATTCACTGGAAGAACTCATGCTTCTCTATTTAGGTCTAACTTTAGGCACAAGGTCTATATTTTTGGGAGTATCTTCTAATCCTATAGATCACTCTAGCTTCCTTAATTAGCTCACTTATAGATGTTATCTATCATGTTCCTCTTGTTGGCTTAACACATTTCACAAAACTAGTCAAACTTTAATTGTTCTAATTAGGGAGTAGGAGTATGTAAATATCTAATTTTAAGATAGTAATAGTTTTAATGTGATCTCTAGAGTTCCTCCATTTCCAATAGGCTGATTCAGTACCTTTGTGGAGTCACTTCAAGGAATCACAAACATTCCTTCACTATTAGCAAGCTTGTTCATTACTCTGATGAAGTTTCTTACATCACTTCTCTATTAAGGAAGCCTTACTCTTCTTTCATACTTTATTTATAATATTACTTTATGCTCATTAGCATTTTATCAGTGTTGATATCCCCATGGGTGGAAGAGGGATCCTAACTTATTTTATAAGAAAGAGAGGTTGTTCCTTGTTTTAAAAAGATGTTAATATACATACCTCTAAGATTAGTTTTCTTTCTTAAGTCTTTGCCTTTCCCTTCCCTAATTGACTGGGTTTATATGTTAGAAACCAATCAATATAAATAGCCAATTCAAGGAATGAAAGTACAAGTGTTGTAGATCTGCTAAGGATGTCATTTGCAATGAGTTGTATTTTCTATCTAAGCATGACTGACTCTTAAAGGTATTAGGCCCAAACAAAGATGGAGATCAAAATTTATATAAGAACCAACAATACTCACAAAGCCCTTTTCACCTTTCGCCACATTACTTCAGAGCCAAATGAGATACATTTCACACAAAGTCTTTATTTAGTAAAAACTTATAAAAGAGATAACAAAACACAACTCAAACAGGGAGGAATATATCAAATGTAACAACATGAATGCAAGGTTCAAAACAAAGGAAAAATGTAGCTAATGTATGGAAAGACTATGAAAATAGTGCAAGGAGGTAAAAGTACTTTAATAAACAAAGGAACCACAACTAAACCTAAACCCTAATATATCTGAATAGAAGGTCAGGATCATGTGAAATCAAATTTTCAATGCCGACATTTAAGTTGTTCCCGACATGCATGAAAAAAATTTAAGTAGTTAACACTAACACAAAATAATATGTAGAAATAAATTTTTTTACCTAAATAACTTGAGTGAGAAGCTTAAGGTGTTGCCTACAGGTAGAAATGTGTTCCATAACCACTTGCTCTAACTAGTCTACAATTATACCTCATTGGACAAGACGACCAACATACAAATATTGAAAGTGTCACCCACATGTACATTCATCTACATTTATGTTCTTAGAAAACATCATTTAATGTTGGAACTTCTTATTAGTAACAGTGCTTTCCAGATAAGAGTCCTCTAGGAAATCATAGATTTGATCGTACTATCCAAAACAACCAATCTAAAAACCTAAAAATTCTTGGAAATATTAACTTTTAATTAGTGTAGTCGAGTCATGGGGAGAGTTTTATGAAGAAAATATAACCTAATCTCATTCGTAAACCTTGCCAAGATCATGAGGATGTAAAACCATCAAAAAAGGTGGAAGTGGCTCAACTTCTTGATAAGTATCTAAACATTTAAATGATGAGTTATAATGATCAATGGGCTTGAAAATATCAACCGAAGTAAAACAACTATCATCAGATGTACCAATGGGAAAATTATTAATTCATAAAAATTATTAGAGGTAGCATTATGATCATATTGGTGGATTGGAATACAAGATTCTCAATCCTCCATTTGTTCCCTTTGTATCTAATTACATATTGGACTAACAATATGAGCGATTACAGAATTTAAAATAGTTGTTGGCATCATAAATCAGGGAAATCAATTAGGATACAAGATGAAAAAAGATTAGAATCATGTGTGAGATAAAATCCAATACTCATATTAACATGGGAAATTAATTTTCCAACATGAGGGGTTTAATCTACTAAATGAATCAAGAATTTACTAATCTTGAAATGGATAGATTCCACTTGAGAAAAAATGATTAGTTCGAAAACATAGAAAATCGAGATAAGGAGTTGATTAGTCACATAAGGTTTCAACAGAAATAAATATTTTGGCCAATGCTGATCTTATTCTCGATAATCAGAATGGAAGGCTTCAAATCAAATTGCATCCCTGAAAGGTATGGATTCCAACCATGGATTTAATATAAGATATTTGTATGGAAAATAATTAACCAAATAAGAATATTTGATTTGACTAGATACTCTATCTTGAGGATTAATAAAATTAACTTGAAAATGTTCAAAATACTTCAAGAGTGAGCTTACATTCAATGAGACAATGCTGAGAAAAAAATAATGCGAGAAGATTCAGATTTCACCTAGTTTAGGGACCTCATCAATATCGCGAGAACTTGAGATAAAAATTAGTGGAATCTAAAGTGCCTCAAATTCTTGATGAGTCCAAGAACCTTTAAATGTTGAATGATAAAAATTTGAGGGCTTGATTAGACCAACATTATCTATATCAACTAGACCCTTACTAATGGAAGATGCATTGTTGAGTTTATTAATTTGATTAGGTATTTCAACATCTACAAATAGATTTTCTAATCCATAAGGTTATTTTGGTTCTACATTTGAAGATATATAAATTATTGATACCTTACGAAGAACCTGAAATGAAGTATTAAACCCATGCAATACTTGAGATTACAAGGCATAACATGGATGGCCAATAATTTCGTTGTTTTCTTCTTGATTAAGTGTTTCCTTACCACCTTGTATCAACTCAAAATTATGCTCATCATATTGTGAATTTCAATAATATGGGATATTGTCATCATCATTTGATTCATTACATGCATCACGACACAAGGGATGGTGAGCTGAAGAAGAGATTCCATAAGATATTATTCTTCGATTAGATTGGATTTGAGATTTAAGCTTTGAATATCCATTTTTTCTTGAGAAATAAAATATCAGGGATGTACCTGGGTATTTATCACCATACATAGTAATGGAGCCATCCATTATTGGGATGATGGTTTCCCAAGCCTTTTTCTTGGTTAATAACTTTTATTCCTTTTCAATGATTACCAAGAGAAAATATCCTTCATCAACAAAGAATATAGGAACATTATCTTCATGGAGGAAATTGAAAGAGGGAGGAATGATGGAATGTTTCTTCACTCCTTTTCTCCTCTACCTATGAGACATAGCCACCTTGTACCTTATAACCATGTGAACCAAAAAATTGAGAATCAAGTATATTTAGAGAAAATACTAGTGGAGAAAATTCATCAAATGAGTCAAGGTACAATGAGTCGTCAGGTGTATATGATTAAGGATGATAGGTATCCCTTGAAGAAAAAATACTCTCTTTCACATTAAATTCAAGATTTAGATTTTTCATATCAATTTCATCTCAAGGAGTAAAGGGATTAATCTTCACCCCAAGCTCTTAGAAAAGATCTTGATCATGGGAAACAAAAGAAGGTGGAAGAGATGGAACAAAAGTTCGATTTTTAGATTTCTCAACTCCAAAATTAGCATGAGAGACCACTTTGTTTGGTAATTAAGAAGGAGGAGGACAACGAACAAAATATGGAGTGGATTCCTCCTCTCATGGTTGAAGTTCCTCATGATCATCAAAATTTGGAAGACCCAAATCACTAGGGAAATCAAATTCGAATTGTTTCAAATAGATTTGAATGAAATGTTGAAACTTTTCACCCATGAAATCCCAATCCACATCTTCATCAGAAAATTCATAGAAAACATGAAGAAATCTATCAAAAATATCCTCTAGCAACTCTGTTGGGTCCCTATAATACTAGTAATTACCCCATTACTATTGTAGTTATACCCCTTATTAATATTGTTGTGCCCCTATTTCCCCCATATTGTTATTATTGTGCCCCATAGAATCCCTCTATTGTTATTTTTGTGGCTTCATATTATTATTGTTAGTCGGCTGGTTTATATTGTGACTCCTTAGATCCTTATATAATATAAAGGAGTTTTTTTTCATTTGAATCATCAAGAATTGTTCGTTTATGTAATGTAAAGGAGGTTGCCCCCTCGAAGAGGCTGAATTCTAAGTCGTTGATCTATCTTTTCTTGAGCTGGTTTCATAACATTTGGTATTAGAGCTTTGGATTCTAGGGTTTCGTTGCTCCAAACAGGTCATCGTGGAATTTTTGCTATAACGTTTTTTCTGTGATGTTTCAGAAGTCGCAAAACTAACCCTTTTGAGAAGAAATCGCGGTGAACCTTGGGTCCAAATTTCAGAACGTTTCACATGATATTTGCGGAGATATGATCTGAGGAAGTTGGTCTTTTTGCAGACTCCTGAATTACATTCCAAACAGGTGACCTGAGGAAAATCATCATAACTTTCTCTCTGGGGATCGGATTGAAATTCCGTCAGAAGGTGCAGAAAGAGGTCGGACTGTAGTTTCTTTTATGCATTTTTCAGATCCAAAGGTCAAAACAGTGACTTGTGGCACGTCATACAAGTTCACTCTACTAAACTAGTCTATAATCAAGTCCCTATGGGAGATTTCACATAACGCTTCCTCGGAGAAACCAATTTGGGTCAGACTTGTGGCATTGGAAAGAGGACACAAAGGGATACTACAAATAACAAATTCAGAGATACATCAGAGACAATATCAAGCTCATACAAAGTGAAAAAAGGTCTGTAGATTTTCTTAAATTTTTGCTTAAGCTTGGTTTGAAAATTTTTTTTGAAGGAATTCAAAGGGCATAATAGAGAATTATTATCGGTAACTGATGCCCCGAGGAAAGAAAATGCAAACGCCTAGTAAGGAGCCTGGAAGCTCTAGCATGACTCGTGAAGAAGAAGAAGAAATGATGTATAATATATCAAAATTACAAGAACAAGTGCAACAAGTGTCACTTGCACAAAAAGCAACAGAATCTAAGATGGATGGTTTAAGGAAAGATGTAGAAGCTAAGATGGATGGTTTAAAGAAAGGCATAGAAGCTAAAATTGATGGCATGAATGATAAGATGGAAGAATTGAAGATAAATATGAATAAGTGGCTACAAGAAATGGTCAATAAGGGTGAAAGGGTACTAAAGGAAACTCATGATGAGAACAAAAGAAATGTTAATCATGATTCCATAGACTCTAATTTTGGATCGAAGACTGACCATATTCCAAAAATCAATATGAGGAAGTTTGATGGCAAGGATCCTGCCACATGGATATTACAGATGGAGAAATTCTTCGATCTCAATAATGTGCAAAACACACAAAAGGTACGTATGGCAACTTTATATTTGGAACCAAATCAGTTTGTATGGTATCAATGGCTTTGCTCTCGTAAACAATTTATCACTTTGGCAATTTTTACGGAAGAATTGGTAGCACATTATGAGGATACAAAAAGCAACACGTTTTTTAGCCAATTGATAAGTCTCAAACAAAAGGGTTCAATAATGGAGCACATTGAGGAGTTCCAAAAATTGAACATAAGGGTAAAAGATATTCCAGAGGAGCATAAGATTGATGTGTTCATAGGGTTTTTAAAGGATAATATCCAACATGATGTTTGCCTTTGGGAACCTGATTCATTAGAGAAGGCATTCAGGTTAGCAAGAAAAAGGGAAAGAAAAATTATGGCAACCAGGAAGCATACCACTCACAACTATAAAGATGGAAGTGTTGTTGCCCCTAGTCTTACACAACCTATAAGGTTGAAACCACAACAGTTGGAAGAAAAAAGAGCAAAAGGGCTTTGTTACAGTTGTGATAGAAAATACACTAAAGGTCATAAGTGTGCTGAGAAAAAAATATTCTACATAGATTGTGAAGAGCAAGAAGAAAAGGAGCAAGAAAGGTCAAAAGAAGAGGATATACTCCAGGAACAAAGCCTAGATAAATTGACCATATCTGTAATGCATTGGCTAGAATTACCACTCCTCAAACAATAAATACAGAAGGACAAATCAAGAATAAAAAGGTAATAGTGTTGATTGATTCAGGAAGTACCCACAATTTTATTCATTGTAAGCTAGCAAAAAGAATTGAATTGCTTCCTATATCCAGCAC